>JAFJMP010000083.1:0-85586 GCA_029692085.1 Gymnothorax javanicus | reverse complement strand
TGACAAACACACATGCACTTTTATATACACGCACGCAAACGTAAACATATATATGCACATACGCATAAACTCACCAGCACACATGAATGCACAAACAGAAGTGCATTTGTACAAACATCACACATATGCTGAGAAATATAAACACACACAAACAAAAAAAAAGCCGCAAAACACACACACACATATACACACATACATGCACAAAGTGACCTACGTGACCACTTCTCTTCTCCAGACTCGCAATGAGCATGCCAGGGTAGATGGGACTGTTCACCCTCTTACCAGCAGTGGGCAGTAGGGAGAGGGTGGCAGCGTTTAACCCCAGCAGAATGCCAGTTTTAAGCAGAGCGTTCATTCTGCAGGAGGAAGAACAGCGGGATGCCAATTTCATTATCTGTTCCACTTCCTGTTCTGAAACCGTCAGTAAAGAATCTGACCTGAATAAAGGCACTAACTGTCATCTCCGACAGCGTCAGGGATGAATAGCTCCCAAACGGCCGACTTCATATCAGAACCTTTAAAACGACTCCATTCCTGGAGAACTGCAATGTCTTCAAGTTTACCTCCAGTTCTTCAGGGCCTGAGTATCTGCAGGTTTAATCTCGGTCCTGGTGGGCTATGGTGCCGACAGGATTAACTTCAGTCCAGGAGGGCCAGGGTTTCTGAAGGTTGGACTCCGGTCTTGGAGGGCCACAGTGTCTGCGGGTATAACTCCAGTCCTGGAGGGCCACAGTGTCTGGGTTTAACTCCAGTCCTGGAGGGCCACAGAGTCTGCGGGTTTAACTCCAGTCCTGGAGGGCCACAGTGTGTCTGGGGGGTTTAACTCCAGTCCTGAGGGCCACAGTGTCTGCGGGTTAACTCCAGTCCTGGAGGGCCACAGTGTCTGCAGGTTTAACTCCAGTCCTGGAGGGCCACAGTGTCTGCAGGTTTAACTCCAGTCCTGGAGGGCTGGAGGGCCACAGTGTCTGCAGGTTTAACTCCAGTCCTGGAGGGCTGCAGTGTCTGCAGGTTTAACTCCAGACCTGGAGGGCCACAGTGTCTGCAGGTTTAACTCCAGTCCTGGAGTCCAGGGCTGGGTGTAACAGTTTAACTCCAGACCTGGAGGGCCACAAGTGTAACTCCAGTCCTGGAGGGCTGCAGTGTCTGCAGGTTTAACTCCAGTCCTGGAGGGCCACAGGGGTTTAACTCCAGTCCTGGAGGGGTTGCAGTGTCTGCAGGTTTAACCCAGACCTGGAGGGCCTGGAGGGGAGGGCACAGTGTCTGCAGGGTTTAACTCCAGTCCTGGAGGGCCACAGTGTCTTAACTCCAGTCCTGGAGTTTAACTCCAGACCTGGAGGGTCCAACTCCAGTCCTGGGTTTAACTCCAGACCTGGAGGGCTGCAGACCTGGAGGGCCACAGTGTCTGCAGGTTTAACTCCAGTCCTGGAGGGCCACAGTGTCTGCAGGTTTAACTCCAGACCTGGAGGGCTGCAGTGTCTGCAGGTTTAACTCCAGACCTGGAGGGCCACAGTGTCTGCAGGTTTAACTCCAGTCCAGTCCTGTGTCTGCAGGTTTAACCCAGAGTGTCTGCAGGTTTAACTCCAGACCTGGAGGGCTGCAGTGTCTGCAGGTTTTAACTCCAGTCCTGGAGGGCCACAGTGTCTGCAGGTTTAACTCCAGACCTGGAGGGCCACAGTGTCTGCAGGATTAACTCCAGTCCTGGAGGGCTGCAGTGTAACTCCAGGGTTTAACTCCAGTCCTGGAGGGCCACAGTGTCTGCAGGTTTAACTCCAGTCCTGGAGGGCTGCAGTGTCTGCAGGTTTAACTCCAGTCCTGGAGGGCCACAGTGTTCATGCAGGTTTAACTCCAGTCCTGGAGGGCCACAGTATCTGCAGGTTTAACTCCAGACCTGAGGGCCACAGTGTCTGCAGTTTTAACTCCAGTCCTGGAGGGCCACAGTGTTTTAACAGGGTTTAACTCAGTCCTGGGTTTAACTCCAGCTGTAGAGGTTTAACTCCAGACCTGGAGGGCACAGTGTCCAGCAGGTTTAACTCCAGTCCTGGAGGGCCACAGTGTCTGCAGGTTTAACTCCAGTCCTGGAGGGTTGCAGTGTCTGCAGGTTTAACTCCAGTCCTGGAGGGCCACAGTGTCTGCAGGTTTAACACAGTGTCTCAGGTTTAACTCCAGTCCTGGAGGGCCACAGTGTTCAGGTTTAACTCCAGTCCTGGAGGGCTGCAGTGTCTGCAGGTTTAACTCCAGTCCTGGAGGGCCACAGTGTCTGCAGGTTTAACTCCAGTCCTGGAGGGCTGCAGTATCTGGGGGTTTAACTCCAGACCTGGAGGGCCACAGTGTCTGCAGGTTTAACTCCAGTCCTGGAGGGCTGCAGTGTCTGCAGGTTTAACTCCAGTCCTGGAGGGCCACAGTGTCTGCAGGTTTAACTCCAGTCCTGAAGGGCTGCAGTGTTTCAGGTTTTAACTCCAGACCTGGAGGGCCAGTGTCTGCAGGTTTAACTCCAGTCCTGGAGGGCCACAGTGTTCAAGGGTTTAACTCCAGTCCTGGAGGGCCACAGTGTCTGCAGGTTTAACTCCAGTCCTGGAGGGCCACAGTGTCTGCAGGTTTAACTCCAGTCCTGGAGGGCCAGTGTGTCTGCAGGTTTAACTCCAGTCCTGGAGGGCCACAGTATCTGCGGGTTTAACTCCAGTCCTGGAGGGCTGCAGTGTCTGCAGGTTTAACTCCAGTCCTGGAGGGCCACAGTGTCTGCAGGTTTAACTCCAGTCCTGGAGGGCTGCAGTGTCTGCAGGTTTAACTCCAGACCTGGAGGGCCAAAGTGCAGGTCTGCGGGTTTAACTCCAGACCTGGAGGGCCACAGTGTCTGCAGGGTTTAACTCCAGTCCTGGAGGGCTGCAGTGTCTGCAGGTTTAACTCCAGTCCTGGAGGGCCAAAGTGTCTGCAGGTTTAACTCCAGACCTGGAGGGCCACAGTGTCTGGCTCCAGACCTGGAGGGCCGCAGTGTCTGCAGGTTTAACCCAGACCTGGAGGGCTGCAGTGTCTGCAGGTTTAACTCCAGACCTGGAGGGCCAAAGTGTCTGCAGGTTTAACTCCAGACCTGGAGGGCTGCAGTGTCTGCAGGTTTAACTCCAGACCTGGAGGGCCAGAGTGTCTGCAGGTTTAACTCCAGACCTGGAGGGCTGCAGTATCTTGCAGGTTTAACTCCAGACCTGGAGGGCCAAGTGTCTGCAGGTTTAACTCCAGACCTGGAGGGCTGCAGTGTCTGCAGGTTTAACTCCAGTCCTGGAGGGCCAGTTTAACTCCAGTTCTGGAGGGCCACAGTATCTGCAGGTTTAACTCCAGACCTGGAGGGCCACAGTGTCTGCAGGTTTAACTCCAGTCCTGGAGGGCCACAGTGTCTGCAGGTTTAACTCCAGTCCTGGAGGCCACAGTGTCTGCAGGTTTAACTCCAGACCTGGAGGGCCACAGTGTCTGCAGGTTTAACTCCAGTCCTGGAGGGCCACAGTGTCTGCAGGGTTTAACTCCAGTCCTGGAGGGCTGCAGTATCTCAGGGTTTAACTCCAGACCTGGAGGGCCGCAGTGTCTGCAGGTTTAACTCCCAGACCTGGAGGGCCACAGTGTCTGCAGGTTTAACTCCAGTCCTGGAGGGCCACAGTGTCTGCAGGTTTAACTCCAGACCTGGAGGGCCACAGTGTCTGCAGGTTTAACTCCAGTCCTGGAGGGCTGCAGTGTCTGCAGGTTTAACTCCAGACCTGGAGGGCCAGGGTCAGCAGTGTCCAGTCCTGCAGGTTTTTAACTCCAGTCCTGGAGGGCCACAGTGTCTGCAGGTTTAACTCCAGTCCTGGAGGGCTGCAGTATCTGCACAGTGTCTGTCTGCAGGTTTAACTCCAGTCCTGGAGGGCCAGTGTCTGCAGGTTTAACTCCAGACCTGGAGGGCCAACAGTGTCTGCAGGTTTAACTCCAGTCCTGGAGGGCCACAGTGTCTGCAGGTTTAACTCCAGTCCTGAAGGGCCAGTATCTGTGGGTTTAACTGCAGTGTCCTGGAGGGCCGCAGTGTCTGCAGGTTTAACTCCAGTCCTGGAGGGCCACAGTGTCTGCAGGTTTAACTCCAGACCTGGAGGGCCAGTGTCTGCAGGTTTAACTCCAGACCTGGAGGGCCACAGTGTCTGCAGGTTTAACTCCAGACCTGGAGGGCCAAAGTGTCTGCAGGTTTAACTCCAGTCCTGGAGGGCCACAGTGTTTGCAGGTTTAACTCCAGTCCTGGAGGGCCAAAGTGTCTGCGGGTTTAACTCCAGACCTGGAGGGCCGCAGTGTCTGCAGGTTTAACTCCAGACCTGGAGGGCCACAGTGTCTGCAGGTTTAACTCCAGACCTGGAGGGCTGCAGTGTCTGCAGGTTTAACTCCAGTCCTGGAGGGCCAAAGTGTCTGCAGGTTTAACTCCAGACCTGGAGGGCCACAGTGTCTGCAGGTTTAACTCCAGACCTGGAGGGCCGCAGTGTCTGCAGGTTTAACTCCAGACCTGGAGGGCCACAGTGTCTGCAGGTTTAACTCCAGACCTGGAGGGCCAGGGCCAGTGTCTGCAGGTTTAACTCCAGACCTGGAGGGCCAGTGTCTGCAGGTTTAACTCCAGTCCTGGAGGGCCACAGTGTCTGCAGGTTTAACTCCAGACCTGGGCCGCCACAGAGTCTGCAGGGGTTTAACTCCAGTCCTGGAGGGCCACAGAATCTGCGGTGTCCAGACGTGGAGGGAAGCAGTGCAGGTTTAACTCCAGTCCTGGAGGGCCACAGTGTCTGCAGGTTTAACTCCAGTCCTGGAGGGCCACAGTGTCTGCAGGTTTAACTCCAGTCCTGGAGGGCCACAGTGTCTGCAGGTTTAACTCCAGTCCTGGAGGGCCACAGTGTCTGCAGGTTTAACTCCAGACCTGGAGGGCTGCAGTGTCTGCAGGTTTAACTCCAGACCTGGAGGGCCACAGTGTCTGCAGGTTTAACTCCAGTCCTGGAGGGCCACAGTGTCTGCAGGTTTAACTCCAGTCCTGGAGGGCCACAGTGTCTGCAGGTTTAACTCCAGTCCTGGAGGGCTGCAGTGTCTGCAGGTTTAACTCCAGACCTGGAGGGCCACAGTGTCTGCAGGTTTAACTCCAGTCCTGGAGGGCCAAGCAGTGTCTGCAGGTTTAACTCCAGACCTGGAGGGCCACAGTGTCTGCAGGTTTAACTCCAGACCTGGAGGGCTGCAGTGTCAGGTTTAACTCCAGACCTGGAGGGCCAAAACTGCCCAGACCTGGGGCTTGCAGGTTTAACTCCAGTCCTGGAGGGCCAGTCCAGTGTCTGCAGGGTTTAACTCCAGTCCTGGAGGGTGCAGTGTCTGCGGTTTAACTCCAGACCTGGAGGGCCACAGTGTCTGCAGGTTTAACTCCAGTCCTGGAGGGCCACAGTGTCTGCAGGTTTAACTGCAGTCCTGGAGGGCACAGTGTCTGCAGGTTTAACTCCAGTCCTGGAGGGCTGCAGTGTCTGCAGGTTTAACCCAGACCTGGAGGGCCACAGTGTCTGCGGGTTTAACTCCAGTCCTGGAGGGCTGCAGTATCTCTGGGGTTTAACTCCAGACCTGGAGGGCTGCAGTGTCTGCAGGTTTAACTCCAGACCTGGAGGGCCACAGTGTCTGCAGGTTTAACTCCAGTCCTGGAGGGCCACAGTGTCTGCAGGTTTAACTCCAGTCCTGGAGGGCCGCAGTGTCTGCAGGTTTAACTCCAGTCCTGGAGGGCCAAAGTATCTGCAGGTTTAACCCAGACCTGGAGGGCCGCAGTGTCTGCAGGTTTAACTCCAGTCCTGGAGGCTGCAGTGTCTGCAGGTTTAACTCCAGTCCTGGAGGGCCACAGTGTTCAGGTTTAACTCCAGTCCTGAAGGGCTGCAGTATCTCAAGTGGTTTAACTCCAGACCTGGAGGGCCGCAGTGTCTGCAGGTTTAACTCCAGTCCTGGAGGGCCACAGTGTCTGCTGCAGTTTAACTCCAGTCCAGGAGGGCCACAGTGTCTGCAGGTTTAACTCCAGTCCTGGAGGGCCACAGTGTCTGCAGGTTTAACTCCAGTCCAGGAGGCCACAGTGTCTGAAGGTTTAACTCCAGTCCTGGAGGGCCACAGTGTCTGCAGGTTTAACTCCAGTCCTGAAGGGCTGCAGTGTCTGCAGGTTTAACTCCAGTCCTGGAGGGCCGCAGTGTCTGCAGGTTTAACTCCAGTCCTGGAGGGCTGCAGTGTCTGCAGGTTTAACTCCAGACCTGGAGGGCCAAAGTGTCAGGGGTTTAACTCCAGACCTGGAGGGCCAGGTGTCTGCAGCATGTTTAACTCCAGACCTGGAGGGCTGCAGTGTCTGCAGGTTTAACTCCAGTCCTGGAGGGCCAAAGTGTCTGCAGGTTTAACTCCAGAGCTGGAGGGCCACAGTGTCTGCGGGTTTAACCCCAGACCTGGAGGGCCGCAGTGTCTGCAGGTTTAACTCCAGACCTGGAGGGCCACAGTGTCTGCAGGTTTAACCCAGACCTGGAGGGCCGCAGTGTCTGCAGGTTTAACTCCAGTCCTGGAGGGCCACAGTGTCTGCTCCAGTCCTGGAGGGCCACAGTGTCTGCAGGTTTAACTCCAGTCCTGGAGGGCCACAGTGTCTGCAGGTTTAACTCCAGTCCTGGAGGGCCACAGTGTCTGCGGGTTTAACTCCAGTCCTGGAGGGCCACAGTGTCTGCAGGTTTAACTCCAGTCCTGGAGGGCCACAGTGTCTGCAGGGTTTAACTCCAGTCCTGAAGGGCTGCAGTGTCTGCAGGTTTAACTCCAGACCTGGAGGGCCACAGTGTCTGCAGGTTTAACTCCAGTCCTGGAGGGCTGCAGTGTCTGCAGGTTTAACTCCAGACCTGGAGGGCCAAAGTGTCTGCAGGTTTAACTCCAGACCTGGAGGGCCGCAGTGTCTGCAGGTTTAACTCCAGACCTGGAGGGCCGCAGTGTCTGCATGTTTAACTCCAGTCCCAGAGGGCTGCAGTGTCTGCAGGTTTAACTCCAGTCCTGGAGGGCCAAAGTGTCTGCAGGGTTTAACTCCAGACCTGGAGGGCCGCAGTGTCTGCAGGTTTAACTCCAGTCCTGGAGGGCTGCAGTATCTGCAGGTTTAACTCCAGACCTGGAGGGCCAAAGTGTCTGCGGGTTTAACTCCAGACCTGGAGGGCTGCAGTGTCTGCGGGTTTAACTCCAGACCTGGAGGGCCGTAGTGTCTGCAGGTTTAACTCCAGACCTGGAGGGCCGCAGTGTCTGCAGGTTTAACTCCAGTCCTGGAGGGCTGCAGTGTCTGCAGGGGTTTAACTCCAGTTCTGGAGGGCCAAAGTATCTGCAGGTTTAACTCCAGACCTGGAGGGCCACAGTGTCTGCAGGTTTAACTCCAGTCCTGGAGGGCCACAGTGTCTGCAGGTTTAACTGCAGTCCTGGAGGGTCACAGTGTCTGCGGGTTTAACTCCAGACCTGGAGGGCTGGAGTATCTGCGGGTTTAACTCCAGACCTGGAGGGCCACAGTGTCTGCGGGTTTAACTCCAGACCTGGAGGGCCGCAGTGTCTGCAGGTTTAACTCCAGACCTGGAGGGCCACAGTGTCTGCAGGTTTAACTCCAGTCCTGGAGGGCCACAGTGTCTGCAGGTTTAACTCCAGTCCTGGAGGGCCACAGTGTCTGCAGGTTTAACTCCAGTCCTGGAGGGCCACAGTGTCTGCAGGTTTAACTCCAGTCCTGGAGGGCCACAGTGTCTGCAGGTTTAACCCAGTCCTGGAGGGCCACAGTGTCTGTGGGTTTAACTCCAGTCCTGGAGGGCTGCAGTATCTGCGGGTTTAACTCCAGACCTGGAGGGCCGCAGTGTCTGCAGGTTTAACTCCAGTCCTGGAGGGCTGCAGTGTCTGCAGGTTTAACTCCAGACCTGGAGGGCCAAAGTGTCTGCAGGTTTAACTCCAGACCTGGAGGGCCAAAGTGTCTGCGGTTTAACTCCAGACCTGGAGGGCCACAGTGTCTGCATGTTTAACTCCAGACCCAGAGGGCTGCAGTGTCTGCAGGTTTAACTCCAGTCCTGGAGGGCCAAAGTGTCTGCGGGTTTAACTCCAGACCTGGAGGGCCACAGTGTCTGCAGGTTTAACTCCAGACCTGGAGGGCCGCAGTGTCTGCAGGTTTTTACTGCAGTCCTGGAGGGCTGCAGTATCTGCAGGTTTAACTCCAGACCTGCAGGGCCAAAGTGTTTGCGGGATTAACTCCAGACCTGGAGGGCTGCAGTATGTGGGTTTAACTCCGGACCTGGAGGGCCGTAGTGTCTGCAGGTTTAACTCCAGACCTGGAGGGCCGCAGTGTCTGCAGGTTTAACTCCAGTCCTGGAGGGTCAAAGTGTCTGCGGGTTTAACTCCAGTTCTGGAGGGCCACAGTATCTGCAGGGTTTAACTCCAGACCTGGAGGGCCACAGTGTCTGCAGTTTTAACTCCAGTCCTGGAGGGCCACAGTGTCTGCGGGTTTAACTCCAGACCTGGAGGGCCGCAGTGTCTGCAGGTTTAACTCCAGTCCTGGAGGGCTGCAGTGTTGGCGGGTTTAACTCCAGTCCTGGAGGGCCACAGTGTTCTGCGGGTTTAACTCCAGTCCTGGAGGGCTGCAGTAGCTGCAGGTTTAACTCCAGACCTGGAGGGCCACAGTGTCTGCAGGTTTAACTCCAGTCCTGGAGGGCCACAGTGTTCTGGCAGGTTTAACTCCAGTCCTGGAGGGCCAGTGTGTCTGCAGGTTTAACTCCAGTCCTGGGAGGGCCACAGTGTCTGCAGGTTTAACTCCAGTCCTGGAGGGCCACAATGTCTGCAGGGTTTAACTCCAGTCCTGGAGGGCCACAGTGTCTGCAGGTTTAACTCCAGTCCTGAAGGGCTGCAGTGTCTGCAGGTTTAACTCCAGACCTGGAGGGCCGCAGTGTCTGCAGGTTTAACTCCAGTCCTGGAGGGCCACAGTGTCTGCAGGTTTAACTCCAGTCCTGGAGGGTCAAAGTGTCAATGGGGGTTTAACTCCAGTTCTGGAGGGTTGCATTATCTGCAGGGTTTAACTCCAGACCTGGAGGGCCACAGTGTCTGCAGGTTTAACTCCAGTCCTGGAGGGCCACAGTGTCTGGGGTTTAACTGCAGTCCTGGAGGGTCACAGTGTCTCGCAGGTTTAATTCCAGACCTGGAGGGCTGTAGTGTCTGCAGGTTTAACTCCAGTCCTGGAGGGCCAAAGTGTCTGCAGGGTTTAACTCCAGTTCTGGAGGGTTGCAGTATCTGCAGGTTTAACTCCAGACCTGGAGGGCCACAGTGTCTGCAGTTTTAACTCCAGTCCTGGAGGGCCACAGTGTCTGCGGGTTTAACTGCAGTCCTGGAGGGTCACAGTGTCTGCGGGTTTTATTCCAGACCTGGAGGGCTGTAGTGTCTGCAGGTTTAACTCCAGACCTGGAGGGCCACAGTGTCTGCGGGGTTTAACTCCAGTTCTGGAGGGTTGCAGTATCTGCGGGTTTAACTCCAGACCTGGAGGGCCACAGTGTCTGCGGGTTTTATTCCAGACCTGGAGGGCTGTAGTGTCTGCAGGTTTAACTCCAGACCTGGAGGGCCACAGTGTCTGTGGGGTTTAACTCCAGTCCTGGAGGGTTGCAGTATCTGCGGGTTTAACTCCAGACCTGGAGGGCCGCAGTGTCTGCAGGTTTAACTCCAGTCCTGGAGGGCCACAGTGTCTGCAGGTTTAACTCCAGTCCTGGAGGGCCACAGTGTCTGCAGGTTTAACTCCAGTCCTGGAGGGCCACAGTGTCTGCGGGTTTAACTCCAGTCCTGAAGGGCTGCAGTATCTGCGGGTTTAACTCCAGACCAGGAGGGCCGCAGTGTCAGCAGGTTTAACTCCAGTCCTGGAGGGCTGCAGTGTCTGCGGGTTTAACTCCAGTCCTGGAGGGCCACAGTGTCTGCGGGTTTAACTCCAGTCCTGAAGGGCTGCAGTATCTGCGGGTTTAACTCCAGACCTGGAGGGCCGCAGTGTCTGCAGGTTTAACTCCAGTCCTGGAGGGCCACAATGTCTGCGGGTTTAACTCCAGACCTGGAGGGCCACAGTGTCTGCAGGTTTAACTCCAGACCTGGAGGGCCGCAGTGTCTGCAGGTTTAACTCCAGTCCAGGAGGGCCACAGTGTCTGAAGGTTTAACTCCAGTCCTGGAGGGCCACAGTATCTGTGGGTTTAACTCCAGTCCTGAAGGGCTGCAGTATCTGCGGGTTTAACTCCAGTCCTGGAGGGCCGCAGTGTCTGCAGGTTTAACTCCAGTCCTGGAGGGCTGCAGTGTCTGCAGGTTTAACTCCAGACCTGGAGGGCCAAAGTGTCTGCGGGTTTAACTCCAGACCTGGAGGGCCGCAGTGTCTGCAGGTTTAACTCCAGACCTGGAGGGCTGCAGTGTCTGCAGGTTTAACTCCAGTCCTGGAGGGCCAAAGTGTCTGCAGGTTTAACTCCAGAGCTGGAGGGCCACAGTGTCTGCGGGTTTAACCCCAGACCTGGAGGGCCGCAGTGTCTGCAGGTTTAACTCCAGACCTGGAGGGCCGCAGTGTCTGCAGGTTTAACCCAGACCTGGAGGCCCGTAGTGTCTGCAGGTTTAACTCCAGTCCTGGAGGGCCACAGTGTCAGCGGGTTTAACTCCAGTCCTGGAGGGCCACAGTGTCTGCAGGTTTAACTCCAGTCCTGGAGGGCCACAGTGTCTGCGGGTTTAACTCCAGTCCTGGAGGGCCACAGTGTCTGCAGGTTTAACTCCAGTCCTGGAGGGCCACAGTGTCTGCAGGTTTAACTCCAGTCCTGGAGGGCCACAGAATCTGTGGGTTTAACTCCAGTCCTGAAGGGCTGCAGTATCTTCGGGTTTAACTCCAGACCTGGAGGGCCGCAGTGTCTGCAGGTTTAACTCCAGTCCTGGAGGGCTGCAGTGTCTGCAGATTTAACTCCAGACCTGGAGGGCCAAAGCGTCTGCGGGTTTAACTCCAGACCTGGAGGGCGCAGTATCTGCGGGTTTAACTCCAGACCTGGAGGGCCGTAGTGTCTGCAGGTTTAACTCCAGACCCAGAGGGCTGCAGTGTCTGCAGGTTTAACTCCAGTCCTGGAGGGCCAAAGTGTCTGCGGGTTTAACTCCAGACCTGGAGGGCCGCAGTGTCTGCAGGTTTAACTCCAGTCCTGGAGGGCTGCAGTGTCTGCAGGTTTAACTCCAGACCTGGAGGGCCAAAGTGTTCTGCAGGTTTAACTCCAGACCTGGAGGGCTGCAGTATCTGCGGGTTTAACTCCAGACCTGGAGGGCCGCAGTGTCTGCAGGTTTAACTCCAGACCTGGAGGGCCGCAGTGTCTGCAGGTTTAACTCCAGTCCTGGAGGGCCAAAGTGTCTGCGGGGGTTTAACTCCAGTTCTGGAGGGTTGCAGTATCTGCAGGTTTAACTCCAGACCTGGAGGGCCACAGTGTCTGCAGGTTTAACTCCAGTCCTGGAGGGCCACAGTGTCTGCAGGTTTAACTCCAGTCCTGGAGGGCCACAGTGTCTGCAGGTTTAACTCCAGACCTGGAGGGCTGTAGTGTCTGCAGGTTTAACTCCAGACCTGGAGGGCCACAGTGTCTGCAGGTTTAACTCCAGACCTGGAGGGCCGCAGTGTCTGCAGGTTTAACTCCAGTCCTGGAGGGCCACAGTGTCTGCGGGTTTAACTCCAGTCCTGGAGGGCCACAGTGTCCTGGTTTAACTCCAGTCCTGGAGGGCCACAGTGTCTGCAGGTTTAACTCCAGTCCTGGAGGGCCACAGTGTCTGCAGGTTTAACTCCAGTCCTGGAGGGCCACAGTGTCTGCAGGTTTAACTCCAGTCCTGGAGGGCCACAGTGTCTGCAGGTTTAACTCCAGTCCTGGAGGGCCACAGTGTCTGCGGGTTTAACTCCAGACCTGGAGGGCCAGTGTCTGCAGGTTTAACTCCAGTCCTGGAGGGCTGCAGTGTCTGCGGGTTTAACTCCAGACCTGGAGGGCCAAAGTGTCTGCAGGTTTAACTCCAGACCTGGAGGGCCACAGTGTCTGCAGGTTTAACTCCAGACCTGGAGGGCCGCAGTGTCTGCAGGTTTAACTCCAGACCCAGAGGGCTGCAGTGTCTGCAGGTTTAACTCCAGTCCTGGAGGGCCAAAGTGTTCTGGTTTAACTCCAGAGCTGGAGGGCCACAGTGTCTGCAGGGTTTAACTCCAGACCTGGAGGGCCGCAGTGTCTGCAGGTTTAACTCCAGTCCTGGAGGGCTGCAGTGTCTGCAGGTTTAACTCCAGACCTGGAGGGCCAAAGTGTTTGCAGGTTTAACTCCAGACCTGGAGGGCTGCAGTGTCTGCAGGTTTAACTCCAGACCTGGAGGGCCAAAGTGTCTGCAGGTTTAACTCCAGACCTGGAGGGCCGCAGTGTCTGCGGGTTTAACTCCAGTCCTGGAGGGCCAAAGTGTCTGGGGGTTTAACTCCAGTTCTGGAGGGCCGCAGTATCTGCAGGTTTAACTCCAGACCTGGAGGGCCACAGTGTCTGCAGGTTTAACTCCATTCCTGGAGGGCCACAGTGTCTCAGGTTTAACTCCAGACCTGGAGGGCCGAGTGTCTGCAGGTTTAACTCCAGTCCTGGAGGGCTGCAGTGTCTGCAGGTTTAACTCCAGTCCTGGAGGGCCACAGTGTCTGCGGGTTTAACTCCAGTCCTGAAGGGCTGCAGTATCTGCGGGTTTAACTCCAGACCTGGAGGGCCGCAGTGTCTGCAGGTTTAACTCCAGTCCTGGAGGGCCACAGTGTCTGCGGGTTTAACTCCAGTCCTGGAGGGCCACAGTGTCTGCAGGTTTAACTCCAGTCCGGGAGGGCCGCAGTGTCTGCAAGTTTAACTCCAGTCCAGGAGGGCCACAGTGTCTGAAGGTTTAACTCCAGTCCTGGAGGGCCACAGTATCTGTGGGTTTAACTCCAGTCCTGAAGGGCTGCAGTATCTGCGGGTTTAACTCCAGTCCTGGAGGGCCGCAGTGTCTGCAGGTTTAACTCCAGTCCTGGAGGGCTGCAGTGTCTGCAGTTTAACTCCAGACCTGGAGGGCCAAAGTGTCTGCAGGGTTTAACTCCAGACCTGGAGGGCCGCAGTGTCTGCAGGTTTAACCCAGACCCGAGGGCTGCAGTGTCTGCAGGTTTAACTCCAGTCCTGGAGGGCCAAAGTGTCTGCAGGTTTAACTCCAGAGCTGGAGGGCCACAGTGTTCTGCGGTTTAACCCCAGACCTGGAGGGCCGCAGTGTCTGCAGGTTTAACTCCAGACCTGGAGGGCCGGTGTCTGCAGGTTTAACCCAGACCTGGAAGCCCGTGTGTCTGCAGGTTTAACTCCAGTCCTGGAGGGCCACAGTGTCTGCAGGTTTAACTCCAGTCCTGGAGGGCCACAGTGTCTGCAGGTTTAACTCCAGTCCTGGAGGGCACAGTGTTCTTGGGGTTTAACTCCAGTCCTGGAGGGCCACAGTGTCTGCAGGTTTAACTCCAGTCCTGGAGGGCCACAGTGTCTGCAGGTTTAACTCCAGTCCTGGAGGGCCACAGAATCTGTGGGTTTAACTCCAGTCCTGAAGGGCTGCAGTATCTTCGGTTTAACCCAGACCTGGAGGGCCGCAGTGTCTGCAGGTTTAACTCCAGTCCTGGAGGGCTGCAGTGTCTGCAGTTTAACTCCAGACCTGGAGGGCCAAAGTGTCTGCAGGTTTAACTCCAGACCTGGAGGGCCAAAGTGTCTGCAGGTGGTTTAACTCCAGACCTGGAGGGCCGTAGTGTCTGCATGTTTAACTCCAGACCCAGAGGGCTGCAGTGTCTGCAGGTTTAACTCCAGTCCTGGAGGGCAAAGTGTTCAGGTTTAACTCCAGACCTGGAGGGCCACAGTGTCTGCAGGTTTAACTCCAGTCCTGGAGGGGCTGCAGTGTCTGCAGGTTTAACTCCAGACCTGCAGGCCAAAGTGTCTGCAGGGTTTAACTCCAGACCTGGAGGGCTGCAGTATCTGCAGGTTTAACTCCAGACCTGGAGGGCCGTGTGTCTGCAGGTTTAAGTCCAGACCTGGAGGGCCGCAGTGTCTGCAGGTTCAACCCCAGTCCTGGAGGGTCAAAGTGTCTGCAGGGGGTTTAACCCAGTTCCTGGAGGGTTGCAGTGTCTGCAGGTTTAACTCCAGACCTGGAGGGCCACAGTGTCTGCAGTTTTAACTCCAGTCCTGGAGGGCCACAGTGTCTGCGGGTTTAACTGCAGTCCTGGAGGGTCACAGATTCTGCGGGTTTTATTCCAGACCGGGAGGGCTGTAGTGTCTGCAGGTTTAACTCCAGACCTGGAGGGCCACAGTGTCTGCGGGTTTAACTCCAGACCTGCAGGGCCGCAGTGTCTGCAGGTTTAACTCCAGTCCTGGAGGGCCACAGTGTCTGCGGGTTTAACTCCAGTCCTGGAGGGCCACAGTGTCTGCAGGTTTAACTCCAGTCCTGGAGGGCCACAGTGTCTGCGGGTTTAACTCCAGTCCTGGAGGGCCACAGTGTCTGCGGGTTTAACTCCAGTCCTGGAGGGCCACAGTGTCTGCAGGTTTAACTCCAGTCCTGGAGGGCCACAGTATCTGTGGGTTTAACTCCAGTCCTGAAGGGCTGCAGTATCTGCGGGTTTAACTCCAGACCTGGAGGGCCGCAGTGTCTGCAGGTTTAACTCCAGTCCTGGAGGGCTGCAGTGTCTGCAGTTTAACTCCAGACCTGGAGGGCCAAAGCGTCTGCGGGTTTAACTCCAGACCTGGAGGGCGGCAGTATCTGCGGGTTTAACTCCAGACCTGGAGGGCCGTAGTGTCTGCATGTTTAACTCCAGACCCAGAGGGCTGCAGTGTCTGCAAGTTTAACTCCAGTCCTGGAGGGCCAAAGTGTTCATGGGTTTAACTCCAGAGCTGGAGGGCCACAGTGTCTGCGGGTTTAACTCCAGACCTGGAGGGCCGCAGTGTCTGCAGGTTTTTACTGCAGTCCTGGAGGGCTGCAGTATCTGCAGGTTTAACTCCAGACCTGCAGGGCCAAAGTGTTTGCGGGATTAACTCCAGACCTGGAGGGCCGCAGTGTCTGCAGGTTTTACTGCAGTTCTGGAGGGTTGCAGTATCTGCAGGTTGAACTCCAGACCTGGAGGGCCACAGTATCTGCAGGTTTTAACTCCAGTCCTGGAGGGCCACAGTGTCTGCGGGTTTAACTCCAGACCTGGAGGGCCGCAGGGTCTGCAGGTTTAACTCCAGTCCTGGAGGGCTGCAGTGTTGGCGGGTTTAACTCCAGTCCTGGAGGGCCACAGTGTCTGCGGGTTTAACTCCAGTCCTGAAGGGCTGCAGTAGCTGCGGGTTTAACTCCAGACCTGGAGGGCCACAGTGTCTGCAGGTTTAACTCCAGTCCTGGAGGGCCACAATGTTGCAGGGGTTTAACTCCAGTCCTGGAGGGCCACAGTGTCTGCAGGTTTAACTCCAGTCCTGGAGGGCCGCAGTGTCTGCAGGTTTTTACTGCAGTTCTGGAGGGTTGCAGTATCTGCGGGTTTAACTCCAGACCTGGAGGGCCACAGTGTCTGCAGTTTTAACTCCAGTCCTGGAGGGCCACAGTGTCTGCGGGTTTAACTCCAGACCTGGAGGGCCGCAGTGTCTGCAGGTTTAACTCCAGTCCTGGAGGGCTGCAGTGTTGGCAGGTTTAAACTCCAGTCCTGGAGGGCCACAGTGTCTGCATGGTTTAACTCCAGTCCTGAAGGGCTGCAGTAGCTGCGGGTTTAACTCCAGACCTGGAGGGCCACAGTGTCTGCAGGTTTAACTCCAGTCCTGGAGGGCCACAATGTCTGCGGGTTTAACTCCAGTCCTGGAGGGCCACAGTGTCTGCAGGTTTAACTCCAGTCCGGGAGGGCCACAGTGTCTGCAGGTTTAACTCCAGTCCTGGAGGGCCACAATGTTCTGCAGGTTTAACTCCAGTCCTGGAGGGCCACAGTGTCTGCAGGTTTAACTCCAGTCCTGGAGGGTTGCAGTGTCTCGCCGCTTAACTCCAGACCTGGAGGGCCGCAGTGTTGCAGGTTTAACTCCAGTCCGGGAGGGCCACAGTGTCTGCAGGTTTAAACCCAGTCCTGAGGGGTCAAAGTGTCTATGGGGGTTTAACTCCAGTTCTGGAGGGTTGCAGTATCTGCGGGTTTAACTCCAGACCTGGAGGGCCACAGTGTCTGCAGTTTTAACTCCAGTCCTGGAGGGCCACAGTGTCTGCGGGTTTAACTGCAGTCCTGGAGGGTCACAGTGTCTGCGGGTTTTATTCCAGACCTGGAGGGCTGTAGTGTCTGCAGGTTCAACTCCAGTCCTGGAGGGTAAAAGTGTCTGCGGGGGTTTAACTCCAGTTCTGGAGGGCTGCAGTATTCGGGTTTAACTCCAGACCTGGAGGGCCACAGTGTCTGCAGGTTTAACTCCAGTCCTGGAGGGCCACAGTGTCTGCGGGTTTAACTGCAGTCCTGGAGGGTCACAGTGTCTGCGGGTTTTATTCCAGACCTGGAGGGCTGTAGTGTCTGCAGGTTTAACTCCAGACCTGGAGGGCCACAGTGTCTGCGGGGTTTAACTCCAGTCCTGGAGGGTTGCAGTATCTGCGGGTTTAACTCCAGACCTGGAGGGCCACAGTGTCTGCAGGTTTAACTCCAGTCCTGGAGGGCCACAGTGTCTGCGGGTTTAACTCCAGTCCTGGAGGGCCACAGTGTGTCTGCAGGTTTAACTCCAGTCCTGGAGGGCCACAGTGTCTGCGGGTTTAACTCCAGTCCTGAAGGGCTGCAGTATCTGCGGGTATAACTCCAGACCTGGAGGGCCGCAGTGTCTGCAGGTTTAACTCCAGTCCTGGAGGGCCACAGTGTCTGCGGGTTTAACTCCAGTCCTGAAGGGCTGCAGTATCTGCAGGTTTAACTCCAGTCCTGGAGGGCCACAGTATCTGTGGGTTTAACTCCAGTCCTGAAGGGCTGCAGTATCTGTGGGTTTAACTCCAGACCTGGAGGGCCGCAGTGTCTGCAGGTTTAACTCCAGTCCTGGAGGCTGCAGTGTCTGCAGGTTTAACTCCAGACCTGGAGGGCCAAAGGTTGCGGGTTTAACTCCAGACCTGGAGGGCGGCAGTATCTGCGGGTTTAACTCCAGACCTGGAGGGCGCAGTGTCCAAGAGGTTTAACTCCAGACCCGGAGGGCTGCAGTGTCTGCAGATTTAACTCCAGTCCTGGAGGGCAAAGTGCCTGCAGGGTTAACTCCAGAGCTGGAGGGCCACAGTGTCTGCGGGTTTAACTCCAGACCTGGAGGGCCGCAGTGTCTGCAGGTTAAACTCCAGACCTGGAGGGCCAAAGTGTCTGCGGATTTAAC
The DNA here is from genome assembly GCA_029692085.1 of Gymnothorax javanicus. Taxonomy (NCBI): domain Eukaryota; kingdom Metazoa; phylum Chordata; class Actinopteri; order Anguilliformes; family Muraenidae; genus Gymnothorax; species Gymnothorax javanicus. Next base: position 68,241 of record JAFJMP010000083.1, on the reverse strand, counting down.
CCCAGACCTGGAGGACTGCAGTATGTGCGGTTTAACTCCAGACCTGGAGGGCCGTAGTGTCTGCAGGTTTAACTCCAGACCTGGAGGGCCGCAGTGTCTGCAGGTTTAACTCCAGTCCTGGAGGGCCAAAGTGTCTGGGGGTTTAACTCCAGTTCTGGAGGGCTGCAGTATCTGCGGTTTAACTCCAGACATGGAGGGCCACAGTGTCTGCAGGTTTAACTCCAGTCCTGGAGGGCCGCAGTGTTCAAGGGGTTTAACTGCAGTCCTGGAGGGCTGCAGTGTTCTGCGGGTTTTAACCCAGACCTAGAGGGCTGTAGTGTCTGCAGGTTTAACTCCAGACCTGGAGGGCCACAGTGTCTGCGGGGTTTAACTACAGTCCTGGAGGGTTGCAGTATTGCATGGTTTAACTCCAGACCTGGAGGGCCGCAGTGTCTGCAGGTTTAACTCCAGTCCTGGAGGGCCACAGTGTCTGCAGGTTTAACTCCAGTCCTGGAGGGCCACAGTGTCTGCAGGTTTAACTCCAGTCCTGGAGGGCCACAGTGTTCGCGGGTTTAACTCCAGTCCTGAAGGGCTGCAGTATCTGGGTATAACCCAGACCTGGAGGGCCGCAGTGTCTGCAGGTTTAACTCCAGTCCTGGAGGGCCACAGTGTCTGCAGGTTTAACTCCAGTCCTGGAGGGCCACAGTGTCTGCAGGTTTAACTCCAGTCCTGAAGGGCTGCAGTATCCGCAGATTTAACTACAGTGCTGGAGGGCCAAACTGTCTACGGGTTTAACCCCAGTCCAGCAGGGCCACAGTGTCTGCAGGTTTAACTCCAGTTCCTGGAGGGCCACAGTATCTGTGGGTTTAACTACAGTCCTGAGGGCCTGCAGGGGTTTAACTCCAGACCTGGAGGGCCGAGTGTCTGCAGGTTTAACTCCAGTCCTGGAGGGCTGCAGTGTCTGCAGTTTAACTCCAGACCTGGAGGGCCAAAGCGTCTGCGGGTTTAACTCCACACCTGGAGGGCGGCAGTATCTGCGGGTTTAACTCCAGAACTGGAGGGCCGTAGTGTCTGCATGTTTAACTCCAGACCCAGAGGGCTGCAGTGTCTGCAAGTTTAACTCCAGTCCTGGAGGGCCAAAGTGTCTGCGGGTTTCACTCCAGAGCTGGAGGGCCACAGTGTCTGCGGGGGTTTAACTCCAGTTCTGGAGGGTTGCAGTATCTGCAGGTTTAACTCCAGACCTGGAGGGCCACAGTGTCTGCAGGTTTAACTCCAGTCCTGCAGGGCCACAGTGTCTGCAGGTTTAACTGCAGTCCTGGAGGGTCACAGTGTCTGGGGGGTTTTATTCCAGACCTGGAGGGCTGTAGTGTCTGCAGGTTTAACTCCAGACCTGGAGGGCCACAGTGTCTGCAGGTTTAACTCCAGTCCTGGAAGGCCACAGTGTCTGCGGGTTTAACTCCAGTCCTGGAGGGCCACAGTGTCTGCAGGTTTAACTCCAGTCCTGGAGGGCCACAGTGTTCAGGTTTAACTCCAGTCCTGAAGGGCTGCAGTATCTGCGGTTTAACTCCAGACCTGGAGGGCAGCAGTGTCTGCAGGTTTAACTGCAGTCCTGAGGGCCACAGTGTCTGCAGGTTTAACTCCAGTCCTGGAGGGCCACAGTGTCTGCAGGTTTAACTCCAGTCCTGAAGGGCTGCCAGTGTCTGCAGGTTTAACTCCAGTCCTGGAGGGCCACAGTATCTGAGGGTTTAACTCCAGTCCTGAAGGGCTGCAGTATCTGCGGGTTTAACTCCAGACATGGAGGGCCGCAGTGTCTGCAGGTTTAACTCCAGTCCTGTAGGGCTGCAGTGTCTGCGGGTTTAACTCCAGTCCTGAAGGGCTGCAGTAGCTGCGGGTTTAACTCCAGACCTGGAGGGCCGCAGTGTCTGCAGGTTTAACTCCAGTCCTGTAGGGCCACAATGTTGCAGGTTTAACTCCAGTCCTGGAGGGCCACAGGGTCTGCAGGTTTAACTACAGTCCGGGAGGGCCACAGTGTCTGCAGGTTTAACTCCAGTCCTGGAGGGCCACAATGTCTGCGGGTTTAACTACAGTCCTGGAGGGCCACAGTGTCTGCAGGTTTAACTACAGTCCTGAAGGGGCCGCAGTGTCTGCGCGGGTTTAACTCCAGACCTGGAGGGCCGCAGTGTTTGCAGGTTTAACTCCAGTCCTGGAGGGCCACAGTGTCTGCAGGTTTTAACTCCAGTCCTGGAGGGTCAAAGTGTCTCGCCTTTAACTCCAGTTCTGGAGGGTTGCAGTATTCGGGTTTAACTCAAGACCTGGAGGGCCACAGTGTCTGGTTTTAACTCCAGTCCTGGAGGGCTGTAGTGTCTCAAGGGTTTAACTGCAGTCCTGGAGGGTCACAGTGTTCTGCTTTTATTCCAGACCTGGAGGGCTGTAGTGTCTGCAGGTTTAACACCAGACCTGCAGGGCCACAGTGTCTGCAGGTTTAACTCCAGTCCTGGAGGGTTGCAGTATCTGCGGGTTTAACTCCAGACCTGGAGGGCCGCAGTGTCTGCAGATTTAACTCCAGTCCTGGAGGGCCACAGTGTCTGCAGGTTTAACTCCAGTCCTGGAGTGCCCCTGTCTGCAGGTTTAACTCCAGTCCTGGAGGTTCACAGTGTCTGCGGGTTTAACTCCAGTCCTGGAGGGCCACTGTGTCTGCGGGTTTAACTCCAGTCCAGGAGGGCCACAGTGTCTGCAGGTTTAACTCCAGTCCTGGAGGGCCACAGTATCTGTGGGTTTAACTCCAGTCCTGAAGGGCTGCAGTATCTGCGGGTTTAACTCCAGACCTGGAGGGCCGCAGTGTCTGCAGGTTTAACTCCAGTCCTGGAGGGCTGCAGTGTCTGCAGTTTAACCCAGACCTGGAGGGCCAAAGCTGCTCATGGTTTAACTCCAGACCTGGAGGGCGGCAGTATCTGCGGGTTTAACTCCAGACCTGGAGGGCCGTAGTGTCTGCATGTTTAACTCCAGACCCAGAGGGCTGCAGTGTCTGCAAGTTTAACTCCAGTCCTGGAGGGCCAAAGTGTCTGCGGGTTTAACTCCAGAGCTGGAGGGCCACAGTGTCTGCGGGTTTAACTCCAGACCCGGAGGGCCATAGTGTCTGCAGGTTTAACTCCAGACCTGGAGGGCCGCAGTGTCTGCAGGTTTAACCCAGACCTGGAGGCCCGTAGTGAATGCAGGTTTAAATCCAGACCTGTAGGTCCGCAGTGTCTGCAGGTTTAACTCCAGACCTGGAGGGCCGCAGTGTCTGCAGGTTTTTACTGCAGTCCTGGAGGGCTGCAGTATCTGCAGGTTTAACTCCAGTCCTGAAGGGTTGCAGTGTCTGCGCGTTTAACTCCAGACCTGGAGGGCCGCAGTGTTTGCAGGTTTAACTCCTGTCCGGGAAGGCCACAGTGTCTGCAGGTTCAACTCCAGTCCTGGAGAGTCAAAGTGTCTGCGGGGGTTTAACTCCAGTTCTGGAGGGTTGCAGTATCTGCGGGTTTAACTCCAGACCTGGAGGGCCACAGTGTCTGCAGTTTTAACTCCAGTCCTGGAGGGCCACAGTGTCTGCGGATTTAACTGCAGTCCTGGAGGGTCACAGTGTCTGGTGGTTTTATTCCAGACCTGGAGGGCTGTAGTGTCTGCAGGTTCAACTCCAGTCCTGGAGGGCCAGGGTTTAACCCAGTTCTGGAGGGTTGCAGTATCTGCATGGTTTAAATCCAGACCTGGAGGGCCACAGTGTCTGCAGTTTTAACTCCAGTCCTGTAGGGCCACAGTGTCTGCAGGGTTTAACTGCAGTCCTGGAGGGTCACAGTGTTCATGGTTTTATTCCAGACCTGAGGGCTGTAGTGTCTGCAGTTTTAAGACCAGACCTGGAGGGCCACAGTGACTGCGGGGTTTAACTCCAGTCCTGGAGGGCCACAGTATTCAAGGGTTTAACTCCAGACCTGGAGGGCCGAGTGTCTGCAGGTTTAACTCCAGTCCTGGAGGGCCACAGTGTCTGCAGGTTTAACTCCAGTCCTGGAGGGCCGCAGTGTCTGCAGGTTTAACTCCAGTCCTGGAGGGCCACAGTGTCTGGGGGTTTAACTCCAGTCATGGAGGGCCACAGTGTCTGCGGGTTTAACTCCAGTCCAGGAGGGCCACAGTGTCTGCAGGTTTAACTCCAGTCCTGGAGGGCCACAGTATCTGTGGGTTTAACTCCAGTCCTGAAGGGCTGCAGTATCTGCGGGTTTAACTCCAGACCTGGAGGGCCGCAGTGTCTGCAGTTTAACTCCAGACCTGGAGGGCGGCAGTATCTGCGCGTTTAACACCAGACCTGGAGGGCCGTAGTGTCTGCATGTTTAACTCCAGACCCAGAGGGCTGCAGTGTCTGCAAGTTTAACTCCAGTCCTGGAGGGCAAAGTGTCTCAAGGTTTTAACTCCAGAGCTGGAGGGCCACAGTGTTCTGCAGGTTTAACTCCAGACCCGGAGGGCCATAGTGTCTGCAGGTTTAACTCCAGACCTGGAGGGCCGCAGTGTCTGCAGGTTTAACCCAGACCTGGAGGCCCGTAGTGAATGCAGGTTTAACTCCAGACCTGGAGGTCCGCAGTGTCTGCAGGTTTAACTCCAGACCTGGAGGGCCGCAGTGTCTGCAGGTTTTTACTGCAGTCCTGGAGGGCTGCAGTATCTGCAGGTTTAACTCCAGAACTGCAGGGCCAAAGTGTTTGCGGGATTAACTCCAGAACGGGAGGGCTGCAGTATGTGCGGGTTTAACTCTAGACCTGGAGGGCGGCAGTGTCTGCAGGTTTAACTCCAGACCCCCAGGGCCGCAGTGTCTGCAGGTTTAACTCCAGTCCTGGAGGGTCAAAGTGTCTGGGGTTTAACTCCAGTTCTGGAGGGCTGCAGTGTCTCGCAGGTTTAACTCCAGACCAGGAGGGCCGCAGTGTCTGCAGGTTTAACTCCAGTCCTGGAGGGCAACAGTGTCTGCAGGGTTTAACCCAGACCTGGAGGGCAGCAGTGTCTGCAGGTTTAACTCCAGTCCTGGAGGGCTGCAGTGTTGTTTTAACTCCAGTCCACAGGTTCGCGGGTTTAACTGTCCGGGAGGGCCGGGTTTAACTCCAGTCCTGGGAGGGCCACAGTGTCTGCGGTTTAACTCCAGTCCTGGAGGGCCGCAGTGTCTGCAGGTTTAACTCCAGTCCTGGAGGGCCACAGTGTTCTGCAGGTTTAACTCAGTCATGGAGGGCCACAGTGTCTGCAGGGTTTAACTCCAGTCCTGGAGGGCCACAGTGTCTGCAGGTTTAACTCCAGTCCTGGAGGGGCAAAGTGTCTGCAGGTTTAACCCAGTCCTGAAGGGCTGCAGTTCTGCAGGTTTAATTCCAGACCTGGAGGGCCGCAGTGTCTGCAGGTTTAACTCCAGACCTGGAGGGCCAGAGTGTCTGCGGGTTTAACTCCAGACCTGGAGGGCCACAGTGTCTGCATGTTTAACCCAGACCTGGAGGGCTGCAGTGTTTAAGGTTTAACTCCAGTCCTGGAGGGCCAAAGTGTTCAGGTTTAACTCCAGAGCTGGAGGGCCACAGTGTCTGCAGTTTTAACTCCAGACCTGGAGGGCCATAGTGTCTGCAGGTTTAACTCCAGACCTGGAGGGCCACAGTGTCTGCAGGTTTAACTCCAGTCCTGGAGGGCCACAGTGTCTGCAGGTTTAACTCCAGTCCTGAGGGCCAAAGTGTCCGCAGGTTTAACTCCAGTCCTGGAGGGCCAACTGTGTCTGGGTTTAACCCCAGACCTGGAGGGCCACAGTGTCTGCAGGTTTAACTCCAGTCCTGGAGGGCCACAGTGTTCGCAGGTTTAACTCCAGTCCTGGAGGGCCACAGTGTCTGCAGGGTTTAACTCCAGACCTGGAGGGCTGCAGTGGTTTAACTCCAGACCTGGAGGGCCGCAGTGTCTGCAGGTTTAACTCCAGTCCTGAGGGCCACAGTGTCTGGGGGTTTAACCCAGTCCTGGAGGGCAAAGTGCCTGCAGGTTTAACTCCAGACCTGGAGGGCCACAGTTTATCCAGACTGCAGGTTTAACCCAGACCTGGAGGGCTGCAGTGTCTGCAGGTTTAACTCCAGACCTGGAGGGCACAGTGTCTGCAGGTTTAACTCCAGTCCTGGAGGGCCAAAGTGTCTGCAGGTTTAACTCCAGTCCTGGAGGGCCACAGTGTCTGCAGGTTTAACTCCAGTCCTGGAGGGCTGCAGTGTCTGCAGGGTTTAACTCCAGACCTGGAGGGCCACAGTGTCTGCAGGTTTAACTCCAGTCCTGGAGGGCCACAGTGTCTGCAGGTTTAACTCCAGTCCTGAGGGGGTTTAAGTGTCTGAGGGCCACAGTTTCTGCAGGGTTTAACCCAGACCTGGAGGGCCACAGTGTCTGCAGGTTTAACTCCAGACCTGGAGGGCCACAGTGTCTGCAGGTTTAACTCCAGTCCTGGAGGGCCACAGTGTTCAGAGGTTTAACTCCAGTCCTGGAGGGCCACAGTGTTCTGCAGGTTTAACTCCAGTCCTGGAGGGCCACAGTGTCTAACTCCAGAGGGTTTAACTCCAGTCCTGGAGGGCCACAGTGTTCCACAGTGTCTGCAGGTTTAACTCCAGACCTGGAGGGCCACAGTGTTCTGCAGGTTTAACTGCAGTCCTGGAGGGCCACAGTGTCTGCAGGTTTAACTCAGTCCTGGAGGGCCACAGTGTCTGCAGGTTTAACTCCAGTCCTGGAGGGCCGGCCTGCAGTGTCTGCAGGTTTAACTCCAGTCCTGGAGGGCCACAGTGCAGTCTGCAGGGTTTAACTCCAGTCCTGGAGGGCCACAGTGTCTGCAGGTTTAACTCCAGTCCTGGAGGGCTGCAGTGTCTGCAGGTTTAACTCCAGACCTGGAGGGCCAAAGTGTCTGCAGGGGTTTAACTCCAGTCCTGTTTAACTCCAGTCCTGTCTGCAGTGGGTTTAACTCCAGTCCTGGAGGGGTTTAACTCCAGACCTGGAGGGCCACAGTGTCTGCAGGTTTAACTCCAGTCCTGGAGGGCCACAGTATCTCAGTCCTGGAGGGGTTTAACTCCAGTCCTGGAGGGCCAGCAGTGTCTGCAGGTTTAACTCCAGTCCTGGAGGGCCCAGTGTCTGCAGGTTTAACTCCAGACCTGGAGGGCCACAGTGTATCTGCCTGGAGGGTTTAACTCCAGTCCTGGAGGGCCACAGTGTCTGCAGGTTTAACTCCAGTCCTGGAGGGCCACAGTGTCTGCAGGTTTAACTCCAGTCCTGGAGGGCACAGTGTCTGCAGGTTTAACTCCAGTCCTGAGGGCCAGTGTCTCAGTCCTTAACTCCAGTCCTGGAGGGCCACAGTGTCTGCAGGTTTAACTCCAGTCCTGGAGGGTGTCTGCAGTGTTCAACCTCCTGTGGTTTGTAGGTTTTAATCCAGACCTGGAGGGCCGTAGTGTCTGCAGGTTTAACCCAGTCCTGGAGGGCTGCAGTGTCTGCAGGTTTAACTCCAGTCCTGGAGGGCTGCAGTGTCTGCAGGTTTAACTCCAGACCTGGAGGGCCGCAGTTTTAAAGCAGGTTTAACCCAGTCCTGGAGGGGCAGCAGTGTCTGCAGGTTTAACTCCAGACCTGGAGGGCTGCAGTGTCTGCAGGTTTAACTGCAGACCTGGAGGGCCACAGTGTCTGCAGGTTTAACTGTCCTGGAGGGTTGCAACTCCAGTCCAGACCTGGAGGGCCACAGTGTTCTGCAGGTTTAACTCCAGTCCTGGAGGGCCACAGTGTTCAAGGGGTTTAACTCCAGTCCTGGAGGGCCCAGTGTCTGCAGGTTTAACTCCAGTCCTGGAGGGGGCCACAGTGTCTGCAGGTTTAACTCCAGTCCTGGAGGGCCACAGTGTTGCATGGTTTAACTCCAGACCTGGAGGGCCACAGTGTCTGCAGGTTTAACTCCAGTCCTGGAGGGCCAAGTGTCTGAGGGCCGTGGTTTAACTCCAGTCCTGAAGGGCTGCAGTGTCTGCAGGTTTAACTCCAGACCTGGAGGGCCAAAGTCTGCAGGTTTAACTCCAGACCTGGAGGGCTGCAGTGTCTGCAGGTTTAACTCCAGACCTGGGGCCCAGTGTCTGCAGGTTTAACTCCAGACCTGGAGGGCCACATTGTCTGCAGGTTTAACTCCAGTCCTGGAGGGCACAGTGTTGCAGGTTTAACTCCAGACCTGGAGGGCGTGTCTGCAGGTTTAACTCCAGACCTGGAGGGCTGCAGGCTCTGCAGGTTTAACTCCAGACCTGGAGGGCCAAAGTGTTCAGTGTCTGCAGGTTTAACTCCAGACCTGGAGGGCTGCAGTGTCTGCAGGTTTAACCCAGTCCTGGAGGGGCCAAAGTGCAGGTTTAACAGACCTGGGGCCGTTAACTGCAGGGCCAAACCCAGACCTGGAGGGCCACAGTGTCTGCAGGTTTAACTCCAGACCTGGAGGGCCAAAGTGTCTGCAGGTTTAACTCCAGACCTGGAGGGCCAAAGTGTTCTGCAGGTTTAACTCCAGACCTGGAGGGCCCAGCAGTGTCTGCAGGTTTAACTCCAGACCTGGAGGGCCCCAGTGTCTGCAGGTTTAACTCCAGACCTGGAGGGGCCGCAGTGTCTGCAGGTTTAACTCCAGTCCTGGAGGCCACAGTGTCTGCAGGTTTAACTCCAGTCCTGGAGGGCCACAGTGTCTGCAGGTTTAACCCAGACCTGGAGGGCCACAGTGTCTGGTTTTTAACCCAGACCTGGAAGGGCTGCAGTGCAGGGTTTAACTCCAGACCTGGAGGGCCACAGTGTCTGCAGTTTAACTCCAGTCCCTGAGGGCCAGGTTCAAACCCAGACCTGGAGGGCCAAGTGTCTGGGGTTTTAACTCCAGACCTGGAGGGCCACTGTTCGCGGTGTCTGCAGGTTTAACTCCAGACCTGGGGGGCCACAGTGTTCTGCAGGTTTAACTCCAGACCTGGAGGAGGGCCACAGGGTTCTGCAGGTTTAACCCAGACCTGCAGGTTTAGGGCCAGACCTGTCAGTGTCTGCAGGTTTAACTCCAGACCTGGAGGGCAGTGTTCAGGTTTAACTCCAGTCCTGGAGGGCCACACAGTGTTCCAGGGTCTCGGGGGGTTTAACTCCAGGAGGGCTGGAGGGTTTAACTGGAGGGGCCAAGGTTCTGGCGGGTTTGGACCAGACCTGGAGGGCCACAGGTGTCTGCAGGTTTAACTCCAGTCCTGGAGGGCTGCAGTGTCTGCAGGTTTAACTCCAGACCTGGAGGGTCACAGGTGTAACTCCAGTCCTGGTTTAACTTAACCAGACCTGGAGGGCTGCAGTGTCTGCAGGGTTTAACTCCAGTCCTGGAGGGCCACAGTGTCTGCAGGTTTAACTCCAGACCTGGAGGGCTGCAGTGTCTGCAGGTTTAACTCCAGACCTGGAGGGCCACAGTGTCTCTGCAGGTTTAACTCCAGTCCTGGAGGGCCACAGTGTCTGCAGGTTTAACTCCAGACCTGGAGGGCCAAAGTGTCTGCAGGTTTAACTCCAGACCTGGAGGGCCGCAGTGTCTGCAGGTTTAACTCCAGACCTGGAGGGCCACAGTGTCTGCAGGTTTAACTCCAGTCCCAGGAGGGCCCAAGTGTCTGCAGGTTTAACCCAGTCCTGGAGGCCAAAGTGTCTGCAGGTTTAACTCCAGACCTGGAGGGCTGCAGTATTCTGCAGGTTTAACTCCAGACCTGGAGGGCCACAGTGTCTGCAGGTTTAACTCCAGACCTGGAGGGCCACAGTGTCTGCAGGTTTAACACCAGTCCTGGAGGGTCAAAGTGTCTGCAGGTTTAACTCCAGACCTGGAGGGCCACAGTGTTCTGCAGGTTTAACTCCAGTCCTGGAGGGCCAAAGTGTCTGCAGGGTTTAACTCCAGACCTGGAGGGCTGCAGTGTCTGCAGGTTTAACTCCAGACCTGGAGGGCCACAGTGTCTGCAGGTTTAACTCCAGTCCTGGAGGGCCACAGTGTCTGCAGGTTTAACTCCAGTCCTGGAGGGCCACAGTGTCTGCAGGTTTAACTCCAGTCCTGGAGGGCTGCAGGTCTGCAGGTTTAACCCAGACCTGGAGGGCCAAAGTGTCTGCAGGTTTAACTCCAGTCCTGGAGGGCTGCAGTGTCTGCAGGTTTAACCCAGACCTGGAGGGCCAAAGTGTTGCAGGTTTAACTCCAGTCCTGGAGGGCCACAGTGTTCTGGGTTTAACTCCAGACCTGGAGGGCCATAGTGTCTGCAGGTTTAACTCCAGACCTGGAGGGCTGCAGTGTCTGCAGGTTTAACTCCAGTCCTGGAGGGCCACAGTGTCTGCAGGGTTTAACTCCAGTCCTGGAGGGCCAAAGTGTCTGCAGGTTTAACCCAGACCTGGAGGGCCAGTGTGTCTGCAGGTTTAACTCCAGTCCTGGAGGGCAACAGTGTCTGCAGGTTTAACTCCAGACCTGGAGGGCATAGTGTCTGCAGGTTTAACTCCAGTCCTGGAGGGCCAAAGTGTCTGGCAGGTTTAACTCCAGTCCTGGAGGCCACAGTGTCTCAAGGGGTTTAACTCCAGACCTGGAGGGCCGCAGTGTCTGCAGGTTTAACTCCAGACCTGGAGGGCCACAGTGTCTGCAGGTTTAACTCCAGTCCTGGAGGGCCGCAGTGTCTGCAGGTTTAACTCCAGTCCTGGAGGGGCCACAGTGTTCGCGGGGTTTAACTCCAGTCCTGGAGGGGCTGCAGTGTCTGCAGGTTTAACTCCAGTCCTGGAGGGCCACAGTGTCAGGTTTAACCCAGTCCTGGAGGGCAAAGTGTCTGCAGGTTTAACTCCAGACCTGGAGGGCCGCAGTGTCTGCAGGTTTAACTCCAGACCTGGAGGGCCAAGTGTCTGCAGGTTTAACTCCAGACCTGGAGGGCTGCAGTGTCTGCAGGTTTAACTCCAGACCTGGAGGGCTGCAGTGTCTGCAGGTTTAACTCCAGACCTGGAGGGCCACAGTGTGTCTGCAAGTTTAACCCAGTCCTGGAGGGCCGCAGTGTTCAAAGGTTTAACTCCAGACCTGGAGGGCCACAGTGTCTGCAGGTTTAACTCCAGACCTGGAGGGCCATAGTGTCTGCAGGGTTTAACTCCAGACCTGGAGGGCCACAGTGTCTGCAGGTTTAACCCAGACCTGGAGGCCCAGTGTCTGCAGGTTTAACTCCAGACCTGGAGGGCCGCAGTGTCTGCAGGTTTAACTCCAGACCTGGAGGGCCAAGTGTCTGCAGGTTTAACTCCAGACCTGGAGGGGCCTTAGTGTCTGCAGGTTTAACTCCAGACCTGCAGGGCCAAAGTGTCTGCAGGTTTAACTCCAGACCTGGAGGGCTGCAGTGTGTCTGCGGGGTTTAACTCCAGACCTGGAGGGCGCAGTGTCTGCAGGTTTAACTCCAGACCTGGAGGGCCAAAGTGTCTGCAGGTTTAACTCCAGACCTGGAGGGCCACAGTGTTGCTGCAGGTTTAACTCCAGTCCTGGAGGGCCCTCTGTGGGTTTAACTCCAGTCCTGGAGGGCCACAGTGTCTGGGTTTAACTCCAGTCCTGGAGGGCCACAGTGTCTGCAGGTTTAACTCCAGACCTGGAGGGCTGCAGTGTCTGCAGGTTTAACTCCAGACCTGGAGGGCCAAAGTGTCTGCAGGTTTAACTCCAGACCTGGAGGGCCACAGTGTCTGGGTTTAACTCCAGTCCCGGAGGGCTGCAGTGTCTGCAGGTTTAACTCCAGTCCTGGAGGGCTGCAGTGTCTGCAGGTTTAACTCCAGTCCTGGAGGGCCAAAGTGTTCTTGCAGGTTTAACTCCAGACCTGGAGGCCACAGTGTCTGCAGGTTTAACTCCAGACCTGGAGGGCCACAGTGTCTGCAGGTTTAACTCCAGTCCTGGAGGGCCAAAGTGTCTGCAGGTTTAACTCCAGACCTGGAGGGCAGTATTCATGGGTTTAACTGACCTGCAGGTTTAACTCCAGACCTGGAGGGCCACAGTTTCTGCAGGGAGGCTTTAACTCCCAGACCTGGAGGGCCACAGTGTCTGCAGGTTTAACCCAGACCTGGAGGCCAAAGTGTCTGCAGGTTTAACTCCAGACCTGGAGGGCCACAGTGTCTGCAGGTTTAACTCCAGACCTGGAGGGCCATAGTGTCTGCAGGTTTAACTCCAGTCCTGGAGGGCCACAGTGTCTGCAGGTTTAACTCCAGACCTGGAGGGCCAAAGTGTCAGGTTTAACCCAGACCTGGAGGGCCGCAGTGTCTGCAGGTTTAACCCAGTCCTGGAGGGCCGTGGTGTCTGCAGGTTTAACTCAGACCTGGAGGCCTGGTATCTGCAGGTTTTAACTCCAGACCTGGAGGGCCGCAGTGTGTCTGCAGGTTTAACTCCAGACCTGGAGGGCCACAGTGTCTGCAGGTTTAACTCCAGTCCTGGAGGGCCACAGTGTCTGCAGGTTTAACTCCAGACCTGGAGGGCCGCAGTGTCTGCAGGTTTAACTCCAGACCTGGAGGGCCAAGTGTCTCTGGGGTTTAACTCCAGTCCTGGAGGTTGCAGTGCCTGCGGGTTTAACCCAGACCTGGAGGTCTGCAGGGATTTAACTCCAGTCCTGGAGGGCCACAGTGTCTGCGGGGTTTAACTCCAGTCCTGGAGGGCCCGCAGTGTCTGCAGGTTTAACTCCAGACCTGGAGGGCCGTAGTGTCTGCAGGTTTAACTCCAGACCTGAGGGCTGCAGTGTCCTGCAGGGTTTAACTCCAGACCTGGAGGGCCAAAGTGTCTGCAGGTTTAACTCCAGACCTGGAGGGCTGCAGTGTCTGCAGGTTTAACTCCAGTCCTGAGGGCCACAGTGTCTGCAGGTTTAACTCCAGACCTGGAGGGCCGAAGTTTTTAACTCCAGTCCTGGAGGGCCACAGTGTCTGCAGGTTTAACTCCAGTCCTGGAGGGCCAAAGTGTCTGCAGGTTTAACTCCAGTCCTGGAGGGCCACAGTGTCTGCAGGTTTAACCCAGTCCTGAGGGCTGCAGTGTCTGCAGGTTTAACCCAGACCTGGAGGGCCGCAGTGTCTGCAGGTTTAACTCCAGACCCTGAGGGGCTGCAGTTTAACTCCAGACCTGGGGTTTAACTCCAGTTTAACTCCAGAGGGCCACAGTGTCTGCAGGTTTAACTCCAGACCTGGAGGCCCAAAGTGTCTGCAGGTTTAACTCCAGACCTGGAGGGGCCACAGTGTCTGCAGGTTTAACTCAGTCCCAGACCTTTAACTCCAGGGTCCTGTTCGGTGTCTGCAGGTTTAACTCCAGACCTGGAGGGCCGCAGTGTCTGCAGGTTTAACTCCAGACCTGGAGGGCCACAGTGTCTGCAGGTTTAACTCCAGACCTGGAGGGTCAAAGTGTCTGCAGGTTTAACTCCAGACCTGGAGGGCCAAGAGGTTCAGTGTCTGGAGGGTTAACCCAGTCCTAGGGGCTGCAGTGTCTGTTTAACTCCAGACCTGGAGGGCCAAAGTGTCTGCAGGTTTAACTCCAGTCCTGGAGGGCCACAGTGTCTGCAGTTTAACTCCAGACCTGGAGGGCCACAGTGTCTGCAGGTTTAACCCAGACCTGGAGGGCCGCAGTGTCTGCAGGTTTAACTCCAGTCCTGGAGGGCCAAAGTGTCTGCAGGGGTTTAACTCCAGTCCTGGAGGGCCGCAGTATCTCGCAGGTTTAACTCCAGACCTGGAGGGCGCAGTGTCTGCAGGTTTAACTCCAGTCCTGGAGGGCCACAGTGTCTGCAGGTTTAACTCCAGTCCTGGAGGGCCACAGTGTCTGTTTAACTCCAGACCTGGAGGGCCAGTGTTTTTAACTCCAGTCCTGGAGGGCTGCAGTGTATCTGCAGGTTTAACTCCAGACCTGGAGGGGCCACAGTGTCTGCAGGTTTAACCCAGTCCTGGAGGGCTGCAGTGTCTGCAGGTTTAACTCCAGACCTGGAGGGCCAGCAGTGTCTGTTTAACTCCAGTCCTGGAGGCTGCAGTGTCTGCAAGGTTTAACTCCAGACCTGGAGGGCCACAGTGTCTGCAGGTTTAACTCCAGACCTGGAGGGCCACAGTGTCTGCAGGTTTAACTCCAGTCCTGGAGGGCTGCAGTGTTGCAGGTTTAACTCCAGACCTGGAGGGCTGCAGTGTCTGCAGGTTTAACTCCAGACCTGGAGGGCCAAGTGTCTGCAGGTTTAACCCAGACCTGGAGGGCTGCAGTATCTGCAGGTTTAACTCCAGACCTGGAGGGCCAAAGTGTCTGCAGGTTTAACTCCAGACCTGGGGGCCACAGTGTCTGCCTCCAGACCTGGAGGGCTGCAGTGTCAACAGTGTGGGGTTTAACTCCAGACCTGGAGGGCAAAGTGTCTGCAGGTTTAACTCCAGACCTGGAGGGCCGCAGTGTCTGCAGGTTTAACTCCAGTCCTGGAGGGCCACAGTGTCTGCAGGTTTAACTCCAGACCTGGAGGGCCACAGTGTCTGCAGGTTTAACTCCAGTCCTGGAGGGCCGCAGTGTCTGCAGGTTTAACTCCAGACCTGGAGGGCACAGTGTCTGCAGGTTTAACTCCAGTCCTGGAGGGCCGCAGTGTCTGCAGGGTTTAACTCCAGACCTGGAGGGCCAAGAGTGTCTGTGGGTTTAACTCCAGTTCCTGGAGGGCCCAGTATCTGTGGTTTAACTCCAGACCTGGAGGGCCAAAGTGTCTGCAGGTTTAACTCCAGACCTGGAGGGCCACAGTGTCTGCAGGTTTAACTCCAGACCTGGAGGGCCACAGTGTCTGCAGGTTTTAACTCCAGACCTGGAGGGTTGCAGGTCTGCCCAGACCTGGAGGCCGCAGTGTCTGCAGGTTTAACTCCAGACCTGGAGGGGCCACAGTGTCTGCAGGTTTAACTCCAGACCTGGAGGGGCCAAAGTGTCTGCGGGGTTAACTCCAGTCCTGGAGGGCTGCAGTATCTGCAGGTTTAACTCCAGACCTGGAGGGCCCACAGTGTCTGCAGGTTTAACCCAGACCTGAGGGCTGGTTCTGGGGTTTAACTCCAGACCTGGAGGGCACAGTGTCTGCAGTTTAACTCCAGACCTGGAGGGCCAAAGTGTCTGCAGGTTTAACTCCAGACCTGGAGGGCCAAAGTGTCTGCAGGTTTAACTCCAGACCTGGAGGGCCACAGTGTTGCAGGTTTAACTCCAGACCTGGAGGGCCACAGTGTCTGCAGGTTTAACTCCAGTCCTGGAGGGCAAAGCAGTGTCTGCAGGTTTAACTCCAGACCTGGAGGGCCACAGTGTCTGCAGGTTTAACTCCAGACCTGGAGGGCCGCAGTGTCTGCAGGTTTAACTCCAGTCCTGGAGGGCCAAGTGTCTGCAGGTTTAACTCCAGTCCTGGAGGGCCGCAGTGTCTGCAGGTTTAACTCCAGTCCTGGAGGGCCAAGTGTCTGCAGGTTTAACTCCAGTCCTGGAGGGCCAAAGTATGTCTGCAGGTTTAACTCCAGACCTGGAGGGCCGCAGTGTCTGCAGGTTTAACTCCAGTCCTGGAGGGCTGCAGTTTAACTCCAGACCTGGAGGGCCACAGTGTCTGCAGGTTTAACTCCAGACCTGGAGGTCCACAGTGTCTGCAGGTTTAACTCCAGACCTGGAGGGCCTCAGTGTCTGCAGGTTTTTACTCCAGTCCTGGAGGGCTGCAGTGTCTGCAGGTTTAACTCCAGTCCTGGAGGGCTGCAGTATGTAATTTTAAATCCAGACCTGGAGGGCCATAGTGTCTGCAGGTTTAACTCCAGACCTGGAGGGCCACAGTGTCTGCAGGTTTAACTCCAGTCCTGGAGGGCCAAAGTGTCTGCCAAGTGGAGGGCTGCAGTATCTGGGTTTAACTCCAGTCCTGGAGGGCCACAGTGTCTTTTTATTCCAGACCTGGAGGGCCATAGTGTCTGCAGGTTTAACTCCAGACCTGGAGGGCCACAGTGTCTGCCTGGAGTCTCTGTTTAACTCCAGACCTGGAGGGCCGCAGTGTCTGCAGGTTTAACTCCAGTCCTGGAGGGCCACAGTGTCTGCCGGGTTTAACTCCAGTCCTGGAGGGCCACAGTGTCTGCAGGTTTAACTCCAGTCCTGGAGGGCTGCAGTGTCTGCAGGTTTAACTCCAGTCCTGGAGGGCCAAGTGTCTGCAGGGGTTTAACTCCAGTCCTGGAGGGCTGCAGTATCTGCAGGTTTAACTCCAGACCTGGAGGGCCACAGTGTCTGCAGGTTTAACTCCAGTCCTGGAGGGCCACAGGTCTGCTGCTGGAGGGCCACAGTGTCTGCGGGTTTAACTCCAGACCTGGAGGGCCACAGTGTCTGCGGGTTTAACTCCAGACCTGGAGGGCCACAGTGTCTGCGGGTTTAACTCCAGACCTGGAGGGCCATCAGTGTCTGCGGGTTTAACTCCAGACCTGGAGGGCCGCAGTGTCTGCAGGTTTAACTCCAGTCCTGGAGGGCCACAGTGTCTGCATGGTTTAACTCCAGACCTGGAGGGCTGCAGTGTCTGCAGGTTTAACTCCAGTCCTGGAGGCCACAGTGTCTGCAGGTTTAACTCCAGACCTGGAGGGCCACAGTGTCTGCAGGTTTAACTCAGTCCAGGAGGGCCACAGTCCTGGAGGGCCGCAGTGTCTGCAGGTTTAACTCCAGTCCTGGAGGGCCACAGTGTCTGCAGGTTTAACTCCAGTCCTGGAGGGGCTGCAGTATCTGCAGGTTTAACTCCAGACCTGGAGGGCCGTAGTGTCTGCAGGTTTAACTCCAGACCTGGAGGGCCACAGTGTCTGCAGGTTAAACTCCAGTCCTGGAGGGCCAAAGTGTCTGCAGGTTTAACTCCAGACCTGGAGGGCTGCAGTGTCTGTGCAGGTTTAACTCCAGACCTGGAGGGCCAAGTGTCTGCAGGTTTAACTCCAGACCTGGGGCTGCAGTGTTCTGGGGTTTAACTCCAGTCCTGGAGGGCTGCAGTGTCTGCAGGTTTAACTCCAGACCTGGAGGGCCGCAGTGTCTGCAGGTTTAACCCAGACCTGGAGGCCTCAGTGTGCAGGTTTAACTCCAGACCTGGAGAGGGCCAAAGTGTCTGCAGGTTTAACTCCAGACCTGGAGGGCCACAGTGTCTGCAGGTTTTACTCCAGTCCTGGAGGGCTGCAGTATCTGCAGGTTTAACTCCAGACCTGCAGGGCCAAAGTGTCTGCAGGATTTAACTCCAGACCTGGAGGGCTGCAGTGTCTCGGGTTTAACTCCAGACCTGGAGGGCCGCAGTGTCTGCAGGTTTAACTCCAGACCTGGAGGGCCGCAGAGTCTGCAGGTTTAACTCCAGTCCTGGAGGGCCAAAGTGTCTGCGGGGTTTAACTCCAGTTCTGGAGGGTTGCAGTGTCTGTGGGTTTAACTCCAGACCTGGAGGGCTGCAGTGTCTGCAGGTTTAACTCCAGTCCTGGAGGGCCGCAGTGTCTGCAGGTTTTAACTCCAGACCTGGAGGGCTGCAGTGTCTGCAGGTTTAACTCCAGACCTGGAGGGCCAAAGTGTCTGCAGGTTTAACTCCAGACCTGGAGGGCCACAGTGTCTCATGGGTTTAACTCCAGGACCTGGAGGGGCCATAGTGTCTGCAGGTTTAACTCCAGACCTGGAGGGCCAAAGTGCAGTGTCTGCAGGTTTAACTCCAGACCTGGAGGGCCAAAGTGTCTGCAGGTTTAACTCCAGACCTGGAGGGCCAGCAGTGTCCTCCAGACAGTGTCTGCAGGTTTAACTCCAGACCTGGAGGCCTGCAGTGTCTGCAGGTTTAACTCCAGACCTGGAGGGCAAAGTGTCTGCAGGTTTAACTCCAGACCTGGAGGGCCACAGTGTCTGCAGGTTTAACTCCAGACCTGGAGGTTTAACCCAGACCTGTAGTGTCTGCAGGTTTAACTCCAGACCTGGAGGTTTAACCCAGACCTGGAGCAGTGTCTGCAGGTTTAACTCCAGACCTGGAGGGCCGCAGTGTCTGCAGGTTTAACAGTCCTGGAGGACCTGCAGGTTTAACTCCAGCAGGGCCAAAGTCTTCAAGGGATTAACTCCAGACCTGGAGGGCAGTATGTGTCTGACCTGGAGTTTAAACTCCAGACCTGGAGGGCCGCAGTGTCTGCAGGTTTAACTCCAGTCCTGGAGGGTCAAAGGTCTCGGGATTTAACTGCAGTTCTGGAGGGTTGCAGGGGTTTAACTCCAGACCTGGAGGCCACAGTGTCTGCAGTTTTAACTCCAGTCCTGGAGGGCCACAGTGTCTGCAGGTTTAACTCCAGTCCTGCAGGGTCACAGTGTCTGGGGGTTTTATTCCAGACCTGGAGGGCCGTAGTGTCTGCAGGTTTAACTCCAGACCTGGAGGGCCACAGTGTCTCGGGTTTAACTCCAGTCCTGGAGGGTTGCAGTATCTGCAGGTTTAACTCATGACCTGGAGGGCCGCAGTGTCTGCAGGTTTAACTCCAGTCCTGGAGGGCCACAGTGTCTCTCGGGTTTAACTCCAGACCTGGAGGGCCGCAGTGTCTGCAGGTTTAACTCCAGTACTGGGAGGGCTGCAGTGTTGGCGGGTTTAACTCCAGTCCTGGAGGGCCACAGTGTCAGCGGGTTTTACTCCAGTCCTGAAGGGCTGCAGTAGCTGAGGGTTTAACTCCAGACCTGGATGGCGCAGTGTCTGCAGGTTTAACTCCAGTCCTGGAGGGCCACAATGTCTGCAGGTTTAACTCCAGTCCTGGAGGGCCACAGTGTCTGCAGGTTTAACTCCAGTCCTGGAGGGCCACAGTGTCTGCAGGTTTAACTCCAGTCCTGGAGGGCCACAATGTCTCATGGTTTAACTCCAGTCCTGGAGGGCCATAGTGTCTGCAGGTTTAACTCCAGTCCTGAAGGGTTGCAGTGTCTCGCAGGTTTAACTCCAGACCTGGATGGCCGCAGTGTTTGCAGGTATAACTCCTGTCCTGGAGGGCCACAGTGTCTGCAGGTTCAACTCCAGTCCTGGAGGGTCAAAGTGTCTGCAGGGTTTAACTCCAGTTCTGGAGGGTTGCAGTATCTGCAGGTTTAACTCCAGACCTGGAGGCCACAGTGTCTGCAGTTTTAACTCCAGTCCTGGAGGGCCACAGTGTCTCTGTGGGTTTAACTGCAGTCCTGGAGGGTCACAGTGTCTGCAGGGTTCTATTCCAGACCTGGAGGGCTGTAGTGTCTGCAGGTTTAACTCCAGACCTGGAGGGCCACAGTGTCTGCGGGTTTAACTCCAGTCCTGGAGGGCTGCAGTATCTGCAGGTTTAACTCCAGACCTGGAGGCTGCAGTGTCTGCAGGTTTAACTCCAGACCTGGAGTTCCACAGTGTCTGCGGGTTTAACTGCAGTCCTGGAGGGTCACAGTGTCTCTGGGTTCTATTCCAGACCTGGAGGGCTGTAGTGTCTGCAGGTTTAACTCCAGACCTGGAGGGCCACAGTGTCTCTGCAGGTTTAACTCCAGTCCTGGAGGGTTGCAGTATCTGCGGTTTAACTCCAGACCTGGAGGGCCGCAGTGTCTGCAGGTTTAACTCCAGACCTGGAGTTCCACAGTGTCTCTTGGGTTTAACTCCAGTCCAGGAGGGCCACAGTGTCTGCGGGTTTAAATCCAGTCCAGGAGGGCCTCAGTGTCTGCAGATTTAACTCCAGTCCTGGAGGCCCACAGTATCTGTGGGTTTAACTCCAGTCCTGAAGGGCTGCAGTATCTGCGGGTTCAACTCCAGACCTGGAGGGCCGCAGTGTCTGCAGGTTTAACTCCAGTCCTGGAGGGCTGCAGTGTCTGCAGTTTAACTCCAGACCTGGAGGGCCACAGTGTCTGCAGTTTTAACTCCAGACCTGGAGGTCCACAGTGTCTGCAGGTTTAACACGAGACCTGGAGGGCCTCAGTGTCTGCAGGTTTTTACTGCAGTCCTAGAGGGCTGCAGTATCTGCAGGTTTAACTCCAGACCTGCAGGGCCAAAGTGTCTGCGGGATTAACTCCAGACCTGGAGGGCTGCAGTATGTGCGGGTTTAACTCTAGACCTGGAGGGCCATAGTGTCTGCAGGTTTAACTCCAGACCTGGAGGCCGCAGAGTCTGCAGGTTCAACTCCAGTCCTGGAGGGTCAAAGTGTCTGCGGGGGTTTAACTCCAGTTCTGGAGGGTTGCAGTATCTGCGGGTTTAACTCCAGACCTGGAGGGCCACAGTGTCTGCAGTTTTAACTCCAGTCCTGGAGGGCCACAGTGTCTCATGGTTTAACTGCAGTCCTGGAGGGTCACAGTGTCTCAGGTTTTATTCCAGACCTGGAGGGCTGTAGTGTCTGCAGGTTTAACTCCAGACCTGGAGGGCCACAGTGTCTCTGGGGTTTAACTCCAGTCCTGGAGGGTTGCAGCATTCAGGTTTAACTCCAGACCTGGAGGGCGCAGTGTCTGCAGGTTTAACTCCAGTCCTGGAGGGCCACAGTGTCTGCGGGTTTAACTCCAGTCCTGGAGGGCCACAGTGTCTGCAGGTTTAACTCCAGTCCTGGAGGGCCACAGTGTCTGCGGGTTTAACTCCAGTCCTGAAGGGCTGAAGTATCTGCGGGTTTAACTCCAGACCTGGAGTGCCGCAGTGTCAGCAGGTTTAACTCCAGTACTGGAGGGCTGCAGTGTCTCTTGGGTTTAACACCAGTCCTGGAGGGCCACAGTGTCTGCGGGTTTAACTCCAGTCCTGAAGGGCTGCAGTATCTGCGGGTTTAACTCTAGACCTGGAGGGCCGCAGTGTCTGCAGGTTTAACGCCAGACCTAGAGGGCCGCAGTGTCTGCAGGTTTAACTCCAGACCTGGAGGGCCACAGTGTCTGCGGGTTTAACTCCAGTCCTGGAGGGCTGCAGTGTCTGCAGGTTTAACTCCAGACCTGGAGGTCCTGTCTGCAGGTTTAACCCAGAACTGGAGGGCTGTAGTGTCTGCAGGTTTAACTCCAGACCTGGAGGTCCGCAGTGTCTGCAGGTTTAAATCCAGACCTGGTGGGCCGCAGTGTCTGCAGGTTTTACTGCAGTCCTGGAGGAGTGCAGTATCTGCAGGTTTAACTCCAGACCTGCAGGGCCAAAGTGTCTCTTGGGATTAACTCCAGACCTGGAGGGCTGCAGTATGTGCGGGTTTAACTCCCAGACCAGGAGGGCCGTATTGTCTGCAGGTTTAACTCCAGACCTGGAGGGCCGCAGTGTCTGCAGGTTCAACTCCAGTCCTGGAGGGTCAAAGTGTCTGCGGGGGTTTAACTGCAGTTCTGGAGGGTTGCAGTATCTGCGGGTTTAACTCCAGACCTGGAGGGCCACAGTGTCTGCAGTTTTAACTCCAGTCCTGGAGGCCACAGTGTCTGCAGGTTTAACTGCAGTCCTGGAGGGTCACAGTGTTGCAGGGTTTTATTCCAGACCTGGAGGGCTGTAGTGTCTGCAGGTTTAACTCCAGACCTGGAGGGCCACAGTGTCTCTTGGGGTTTATCTCCAGTCCTGGAGGGTTGCAGTATCTGCAGGTTTAACTTATGACCTGGAGGGCCGCAGTGTGTCTGCAGGTTTAACTCCAGTCCTGGAGGGCCACAGTGTCTCAAGGGTTTAACTCCAGACCTGGAGGGCTGCAGTGTCTGCAGGTTTAACTCCAGTCCTGGAGGGCTGCAGTGTTGGCGGTTTAACTCCAGTCCTGGAGGGCCACAGTGTCTGCGGGTTTAACTACAGTCCTGAAGGGCTGCAGTAGCTGCGGGTTTAACTCCAGACCTGGAAGGCCGCAGTGTCTGCAGGTTTAACTCAAGTCCTGGAGGGCCACAATGTCTGCGGGTTTTACTCCAGTCCTGGAGGGCCACAGTGTCTGCAGGTTTAACTCCAGTCCGGGAGGGCAACAGTGTCTGCAGGTTTAACTCCAGTCCTGGAGGGCCACAATGTCTGCGGGTTTAACTCCAGTCCTGGAGGGCCACAGTGTCTGCAGGTTTAACTCCAGACCTGAAGGGTTGCAGTGTCTGCGCGTTTAACTCCAGACCTGGAGGGCCGCAGTGTTTGCAGGTATAACTCCTGTCCGGGAGGGCCACAGTGTCTGCAGGTTCAACTCCAGTCCTGGAGGGTCAAAGTGTCTGCGGGGGTTTAACTCCAGTTCTGGAGGGTTGCAGTATCTGCGGGTTTAACTCCAGACCTGGAGGGCCACAGTGTCTGCAGTTTTAACTCCAGTCCTGGAGGCCACAGTGTCTCGGGTTTAACTGCAGTCCTGGAGGTCACAGTGTCTGCAGGTCTATTCCAGACCTGGAGGGCTGTAGTGTCTGCAGGTTTAACTCCAGACCTGGAGGGCCACAGTGTCTCTTGGGGTTTAACTCCAGTCCTGGAGGGTTGCAGGATCTGCGGGTTTAACTCCAGACCTGGAGGGCCGCAGTGTCTGCAAGTTTAACTCCAGTCCTGGAGGGCCACAGTGTCTCTGCAGGTTTAACTCCAGTCCAGGAGGGCCACAGTGTCTGCAGGTTTAACTCCAGTCCTGGAGGGCCGCACTGTCTGCAGGTTTAACTCCAGTCCTGGAGGGCCACAGGGTCTGCGGGTTTAAATCCAGTCCAGGAGGGCCTCAGTGTCTGCAGGTTTAACTCCAGT
Organism: Gymnothorax javanicus; assembly: GCA_029692085.1. NCBI lineage: Eukaryota > Metazoa > Chordata > Actinopteri > Anguilliformes > Muraenidae > Gymnothorax > Gymnothorax javanicus. The sequence goes on along the minus strand of JAFJMP010000083.1, from coordinate 45,709 downwards.
CCTGGAGGGCCACAGTATCTGTGGGTTTAACTCCAGTCCTGAAGGGCTGCAGTATCTGCGGGTTCAACTCCAGACCAGGAGGGCCGCAGTGTCTGCAGGTTTAACTCCAGTCCTGGAGGGCTGCAGTGTCTGCAGTTTAACTCCAGACCTGGAGGGCCACAGTGTCTGCAGTTTTAACTCCAGACCTGGAGGTCCACAGTGTCTGCAGGTTTAACTCCAGACCTGGAGGGCCTCAGTGTCTGCAGGTTTTTACTGCAGTCCTAGAGGGCTGCAGTATCTGCAGGTTTAACTCCAGACCTGCAGGGCCAAAGTGTCTGCGGGATTAACTCCAGACCTGGAGGGCTGCAGTATGTGCGGGTTTAACTCTAGACCTGGAGGGCCGTAGTGTCTGCAGGTTTAACTCCAGACCTGGAGGGCCGCAGAGTCTGCAGGTTCAACTCCAGTCCTGGAGGGTCAAAGTGTCTGCGGGGGTTTAACTCCAGTTCTGGAGGGTTGCAGTATCTGCGGGTTTAACTCCAGACCTGGAGGGCCACAGTGTCTGCAGTTTTAACTCCAGTCCTGGAGGCCACAGTGTCTGCGGTTTAACTGCAGTCCTGGAGGGCCACAGTGTCTGCGGGTTTTATTCCAGACCTGGAGGGCTGTAGTGTCTGCAGGTTTAACTCCAGACCTGGAGGGCCACAGTGTCTGTGGGGTTTAACTCCAGTCCTGGAGGGTTGCAGTATCTGCGGGTTTAACTCCAGACCTGGAGGGCCGCAGTGTCTGCAGGTTTAACTCCAGTCCTGGAGGGCCACAGTGTCTGCGGGTTTAACTCCATTCCTGGAGGGCCACAGTGTCTGCAGGTTTAACTCCAGTCCTGGAGGGCCACAGTGTCTGCGGGTTTAACTCCAGTCCTGAAGGGCCACAGTGTGCAGGTTTAACTCCAGACCTGGAGTGCCGCAGTTTCTGCAGGTTTAACTCCAGTACTGGAGGGCTGCAGTGTCTCGCGGGTTTAACACCAGTCCTGGAGGGCCACAGTGTCTGCGGGTTTAACTCCAGGCCTGAAGGGCTGCAGTATCTGCGGGTTTAACTCTAGACCTGGAGGGCCGCAGTGTCTGCAGGTTTAACGCCAGACCTAGAGGGACACAGTGTCTGCAGGTTTAACTCCAGACCTGGAGGGCCACAGTGTCTGCGGGTTTAACTCCAGTCCTGGAGGGCCGCAGTGTCTGCAGGTTTAACTCCAGACCTGGAGGTCCGCAGTGTCTGCAGGTTTAACTCCAGAACTGGAGGGCCGCAGTGTCTGCAGGTTTTTACTGCATTCCTGGAGGGCTGCAGTGTCTGCAGGTTTTTATTGCATTCCTGGAGTGCTGCAGTGTCTCTGCAGGTTTAACTCCAGTCCTGGAGGCCACAGTGTCTCGGGTTTAACTCCAGTCCTGAAGGGCTGCAGTATCTGCGGTTTAACTCCAGACCTGGAAGGCCGCAGTGTCTGCAGGTTTAACTCCAGTCCTGGAGGGCCAATGTGTCTGCGGGGTTTAACTCAGTCCTGGAGGGCCACAGTGTCTGCAGGTTTAACTCCCAGTCTGGAGGGCCACAGTGTCTGCAGGTTTAACTCCAGTCCTGGAGGGCCACAATGTCTGCGGGTTTAACTCCAGTCCTGGAGGGCCACAGTGTCTGCAGGTTTAACTCCAGTCCTGAAGGGTTGGAGTGTCTCGCGCAGTTTAACTCCAGACCTGGAGGGCCGCAGTGTTTGCAGGTATAACTCCTGTCCTGGAGGGCCACAGTGTCTGCAGGTTCAACTCCAGTCCTGGAGGGTCAAAGTGTCTGCGGGGTTTCACTGCAGTTCTGGAGGGTTGCAGTATCTGCAGGTTTAACTCGAGACCTGGAGGGCCACAGTGTCTGCAGTTTTAACTCCAGTCCTGGAGGGCCACAGTGTCTGCGGGTTTAACTGCAGTCCTGGAGGGGCACAGTGTCTCTGCGGGTTTTATTCCAGACCTGGAGGGCTGTAGTGTCTGCAGGTTTAACTCCAGACCTGGAGGGCCACAGTGTCTGCGGGGTTTAACTCCAGTCCTGGAGGGTTGCAGTATCTGCGGGTTTAACTCATGACCTGGAGGGCCGCAGTGTCTGCAGGTTTAACTCCAGTCCTGGAGGGCCACAGTGTCTCTTGGTTTAACTCCACACCTGAAGGGCCGAAGTGTCTGCAGGTTTAACTCCAGTCCTGGAGGGCTGCAGTGTTGGCGGGTTTAACTCCAGTCCTGGAGGGCCACAGTGTCTGCGGGTTTAACTCCAGTCCTGAAGGGCTGCAGTATCTGCGGGTTTAACTCCAGACCTGGAAGGCCGCAGTGTCTGCAGGTTTAACTCCAGTCCTGGAGGGCCACAATGTCTGCGGGTTTAACTCCAGTCCTGGAGGGCCACAGTGTCTGCAGGTTTAACTCCAGTCCTGGAGGGCCACAGTGTCTGCAGGTTTAACTCCAGTCCTGGAGGGCCACAATGTCTGCGGGTTTAACTCCAGTCCTGGAGGGCCACAGTGTCTGCAGGTTTAACTCCAGTCCTGAAGGGTTGCAGTGTCTGCGCGTTTAACTCCAGACCTGGAGGGCCGCAGTGTTTGCAGGTATAACTCCTGTCCGGGAGGGCCACAGTGTCTGCAGGTTCAACTCCAGTCCTGGAGGGTCAAAGTGTCTCTGGGTTTAACTCCAGTTCTGGAGGGTTGCAGTATCTCAAGGGTTTAACTCCAGACCTGGAGGGCCACAGTGTCTGCAGTTTTAACTCCAGTCCTGGAGGGCCACAGTGTCTGCGGGTTTAACTGCAGTCCTGGAGGGTCACAGTGTCTGCGGGTTCTATTCCAGACCTGGAGGGCTGTAGTGTCTGCAGGTTTAACTCCAGACCTGGAGGGCCACAGTGTCTGCGGGGTTTAACTCCAGTCCTGGAGGGTTGCAGTATCTGCGGGTTTAACTCCAGACCTGGAGGGCCGCAGTGTCTGCAGGTTTAACTCCAGTCCTGGAGGGCCACAGTGTCTGCGGGTTTAACTCCAGTCCAGGAGGGCCACAGTGTCTGCAGGTTTAACTCCAGTCCTGGAGGGCCGCACTGTCTGCAGGTTTAACTCCAGTCCTGGAGGGCCACAGTGTCTGCGGGTTTAAATCCAGTCCAGGAGGGCCTCAGTGTCTGCAGGTTTAACTCCAGTCCTGGAGGGCCACAGTATCTGTGGTTTAACTCCAGTCCTGAAGGGCTGCAGTATCTGCGGGTTCAACTCCAGACCTGGAGGGCCGCAGTGTCTGCAGGTTTAACTCCAGTCCTGGAGGGCTGCAGTGTCTGCAGTTTAACTCCAGACCTGGAGGGCCACAGTGTCTGCAGTTTTAACTCCAGACCTGGAGGTCCACAGTGTCTGCAGGTTTAACTCCAGACCTGGAGGGCCTCAGTGTCAGCAGGTTTTTACTGCAGTCCTAGAGGGCTGCAGTATCTGCAGGTTTAACTCCAGACCTGCAGGGCCAAAGTGTCTGCGGGATTAACTCCAGACCTGGAGGGCTGCAGTATGTGCGGGTTTAACTCTAGACCTGGAGGGCCGTAGTGTCTGCAGGTTTAACTCCAGACCTGGAGGGCCTCAGAGTCTGCAGGTTCAACTCCAGTCCTGGAGGGTCAAAGTGTCTGCGGGGGTTTAACTCCAGTTCTGGAGTGTTGCAGTATCTGCGGGTTTAACTCCAGACCTGGAGGGCCACAGTGTCTGCAGTTTTAACTCCAGTCCTGGAGGGCCACAGTGTCTGCGGGTTTAACTGCAGTCCTGGAGGTCACAGTGTCTCGCATTTTATTCCAGACCTGGAGGGCTGTAGTGTCTGCAGGTTTACCTCCAGACCTGGATTGCCACAGTGTCTGCAGGTTTAACTCCAGTCCTGAGGGGTTGCAGTATCTGCGGGTTTAACTCCAGAACTGGAGGGCAAAGTTTGTCTGCAGGTTTAACTCCAGTCCTGGAGGGCCACAGTGTCTCTTGGGTTTAACTCCATTCCTGGAGGGCCACAGTGTCTGCAGGTTTAACTCCAGTCCTGGAGGGCCACAGTGTCTCTTGGGTTTAACTCCAGTGCTGAAGGGCTGAAGTATCTGCGGGTTTAACTCCAGACCTGGAGGCCGCAGTGTCAGCAGGTTTAACTCCAGTACTGGAGGGCTGCAGTGTCTGCGGGTTTAACACCAGTCCTGGAGGGCCACAGTGTCTCTTGGGTTTAACTCCAGTCCTGAAGGGCTGCAGTATCTGCAGGTTTAACTCCTAGACCTGGAGGGCCGCAGTGTCTGCAGGTTTAACTCCAGACCTGAGGGCCGCAGTGTCTGCAGGTTTAACTCCAGACCTGGAGGGCCACAGTGTCTGTGGGTTTAACTCCAGTCCTGGAGGGCCTCAGTGTCTGCAGGTTTAACTCCAGACCTGGAGGTCCGCAGTGTCTGCAGGTTTAACTCCAGAACTGGAGGGCGCAGTGTCTGCAGGTTTTTACTGCATTCCTGGAGGGCTGCAGTGTCTGCAGGTTTTTACTGCATTCCTGGAGGGCTGCAGTGTCTGCGGGTTTAACTCCAGTCCTGGAGGGCCACAGTGTCTGCGGGTTTAACTCCAGTCCTGGAGGCCAGTGTCTGCAGGTTTTACTCCAGTCCTGGAGGCCACAATGTCTGCAGGTTTAACTCCAGTCCTGGAGGGCCACAGTGTCTGCAGGTTTAACTCCAGTCCTGGAGGGCCACAGTGTCTGCAGGTTTAACTCCAGTCCTGGAGGCCACAATGTCTCTTGGGTTTAACTCCAGTCCTGGAGGGCCACAGTGTCTGCAGGTTTAACTCCAGTCCTGAAGGGTTGCAGTGTCTGCAGTTTAACTCCAGACCTGGAGGGCCGCAGTGTTTGCAGGTTTAACTCCTGTCCTGGAGGGCCACAGTGTCTGCAGGTTTAACTCCAGTCCTGCAGGGTCAAAGTGTCTGCAGGGGTTTAACTCCAGTTCTGGAGGGTTGCAGTATCTGCAGGTTTAACTCCAGACCTGGAGGGCCACAGTGTCTGCAGTTTTAACTCCAGTCCTGGAGGGCCACAGTGTCTCAGGGGTTTAACCAGTCCTGGAGGGTCACAGTGTCTGGGTTCTATTCCAGATCTGGAGGGCTGTAGTGTCTGCAGGTTTAACTCCAGACCTGGAGGGCCACAGTGTCTGGGGTTTTAACTCCAGTCCTGGAGGGCTGCAGTATCTGGGGTTTAACTCCAGACCTGGATGGCCGCAGTGTCTGCAGGTTTAACTCTCCAGTCCTGGAGGGCCACAGTGTCTCGCGGGTTTAACTCCAGTCCTGGAGGGCCACAGTGTCTGCAGGTTTAACTCCAGTCCTGGAGGGCCACACTGTCTGCAGGTTTAACTCCAGTCCTGGAGGGCCACAGTGTCTCTCGGGTTTAAATCCAGTCCAGGAGGGCCTCAGTGTCTGCAGGTTTAACTCCAGTCCTGGAGGGCCACAGTATCTGTGGGTTTAACTCCAGTCCTGGAGGGCTGCAGTATCTGCGGGTTTAACTCCAGACCTGGAGGGCCGCAGTGTCTGCAGGTTTAACTCCAGTCCTGGAGGGCTGCAGTGTCTGCAGTTTAACTCCAGACCTGGAGGGCCACAGTGTCTGCGGTTTTAACTCCAGACCTGGAGGTCCCAGTGTCTGCAGGTTTAACTCCAGACCTGGAGGGCCTCAGTGTCTGCAGGTTTTACTGCAGTCCTAGAGGGCTGCAGTATCTGCAGGTTTAACTCCAGACCTGGGGCCAAAGTGACTGCGGGATTAACTCCAGACCTGGAGGGCTGCAGTGTCTGCGGGTTTAACTCTAGACCTGGAGGGCCGTGCAGTGTCTGCAGGTTTAACTCCAGACCTGGAGGGCCGCAGAGTCTGCAGGTTCAACTCCAGTCTGGAGGGTCAAAGTGTCTGGGGGGTTTAACTCCAGTTCTGGAGGGTTGCAGTATCTGCGGGTTTAACTCCAGACCTGGAGGGCCACAGTGTCTGCAGTTTTAACTCCAGTCCTGGAGGGCCACAGTGTCTCTCGGGGTTTAACTGCAGTCCTGGAGGTCACAGTGTCTGCGGTTTATTCCAGACCTGGAGGGCTGTAGTGTCTGCAGGTTTAACTCCAGACCTGGAGGGCCACAGTGTCTGCAGGTTTAACCCAGTCCTGGACTTGCAGTATCTCTTGGGTTTAACTCCAGGAGGAGGGCCGCAGTGTCTGCAGGTTTAACTCCAGTCCTGGAGGGCCACAGTGTCTGCGGGTTTAACTCCAGTCCTGGAGGCCACAGTGTCTGCAGGTTTAACTCCAGTCCTGGAGGCCACACAGTGTCTGCGGGTTTAACTCCAGTCCTGAAGGGCTGAAGTATCTCTGGGTTTAACTCCAGACCTGGAGTGCCGCAGTGTCAGGGTTTAACTCCAGTACTGGAGGGCTGCAGTGTCTGCAGGTTTAACACCAGTCCTGGAGGGCCACAGTGTCTGCAGGTTTAACTCCAGTCCTGAAGGGCTGCAGTATCTGCAGGTTTAACTCTAGACCTGGAGGGCTGCAGTGTCTGCAGGTTTAACTCCAGACCTAGAGGGCCTGTCTGCAGGTTTAACCCAGACCTGGAGGGCCACAGTGTCTGCAGGTTTAACTCCAGTCCTGAGGGCCGCTGTGTCTGCAGGTTTAACTCCAGACCTGGAGGTCCGCAGTGTCTGCAGGTTTAACTCCAGAACTGGAGGGCCACAGTGTCTGCAGGTTTAACTCCAGTCCTGGAGGGCTGCAGTGTCTGCAGTTTAATTCCAGACCTGGAGGGGAAAAAGCGTCTGCAGGGTTTAACTCCAGACCTGGAGGGCGGCAGTATCTGCGGGTTTAACTCCAGACCTGGAGGCCAAGTGTCTGCATGTTTAACTCCCGGACCGGGGGCTGCAGTGTCTGCAGGTTTAACTCCAGTCCTGGAGGCCAAAGTGTCTGCAGGTTTAACTCCAGAGCTGGGAGGGCCACGTGTCTGCAGGTTTAACTCCAGACCTGGAGGGCCGCAGTGTCTGCAGGTTTAACTCCAGACCTTGAGGGCCGCAGTGTCTGCAGGTTTAACCCAGACCTGGAGGCCCGTAGTGAATGCAGGTTTAACTCCAGACCTGGAGGTCCGCAGTGTCTGCAGGTTTAACTCCAGACCTGGAGGGCCGCAGTGTCTGCAGGTTTTTACTCCAGTCCTGGAGGGCTGCAGTATCTGCAGGTTTAACTCCAGACCTGCAGGGCCAAAGTGTCTGCGAGATTAAATCCAGACCTGGAGGGCTGCAGTATGTGCTGGTTTAACTCTTGACCTGGAGGGCGGCAGTATCTGCGGGTTTAACTCCAGACCTGGAGGGCCGTAGTGTTTGCATGTTTAACTCCAGACCCAGAGGGCTGCAGTGTCTGCAAGTTTAACTGCAGTCCTGGAGGGCCAAAGTGTCTGCGGGTTTAACTCCAGAGCTGGAGGGCCACAGTGTCTGCAGGTTTAACTCCAGACCTGGAGGGCCGCAGTGTCTCTGCAGGTTTAACCCCAGACCTGGAGGCCCGTAGTGAATGCAGGTTTAACTCCAGACCTGGAGGTCCGCAGTGTCTGCAGGTTTAACTCCAGTCCTGGAGGGCCAAAGTGTCTGCGGGTTTAACTCCAGAGCTGGAGGGCCACAGTGTCTGCGGGTTTAACTCCAGACCTGGAGGGCCATAGTGTCTGCAGGTTTAACTCCAGACCTGGAGGGCCGCAGTGTCTGCAGGTTTAACCCAGACCTGGAGGCCCGTAGTGAATGCAGGTTTAACTCCAGACCTGGAGGTCCGCAGTGTCTGCAGGTTTAAATCCAGACCTGAAGGGCCGCAGTGTCTGCAGGTTTTTACTGCAGTCCTGGAGGACTGCAGTATCTGCAGGTTTAACTCCAGACCTGCAGGGCCAAAGTGTCTGCGGGATTAACTCCAGACCTGGAGGGCTGCAGTATGTGCGGGTTTAACTCTAGACCTGGAGGGCCGTAGTGTCTGCAGGTTTAACTCCAGACCTGGAGGGCCGCAGTGTCTGCAGGTTCAACTCCAGTCCTGGAGGGTCAAAGTGTCTGCGGGGGTTTAACTCCAGTTCTGGAGGGTTGCAGTATCTGCGGGTTTAACTCCAGACCTGGAGGGCCACAGTGTCTGCAGTTTTAACTCCAGTCCTGGAGGGCCACAGTGTCTGCGGGTTTAACTGCAGTCCTGGAGGGTCACAGTGTCTGCGGGTTTTATTCCAGACCTGGAGGGCTGTAGTGTCTGCAGGTTTAACTCCAGACCTGGAGGCCACAGTGTCTCGCGGGGTTTAACTCCAGTCCTGGAGGGTTGCAGTATCTGCGGGTTTAACTCATGACCTGGAGGGCCGCAGTGTCTGCAGGTTTAACTCCAGTCCTGGAGGGCCACAGTGTCTGCGGGTTTAACTCCAGACCTGGAGGGCCGCAGTGTCTGCAGGTTTAACTCCAGTCCTGGAGGGCTGCAGTGTTGGCGGGTTTAACTCCAGTCCTGGAGGGCCACAGTGTCAGCGGGTTTAACTCCAGTCCTGAAGGGCTGCAGTAGCTGCAGGTTTAACTCCAGACCAGGAGGGCAGTGTCTGCAGGTTTAACTCCAGTCCTGGAGGGCCACAGTGTCTGCAGGTTTTAACTCCAGTCCTGGAGGGCCACAGTGTCTGCAGGTTTAACTCCAGTCCAGGAGGGCCACAGTGTCTGCAGGTTTAACTCCAGTCCTGGAGGGCGCAGTGTCTGCAGGTTTAACTCCAGTCCTGGAGGGCCACAGTGTCTGCAGGTTTAAATCCAGTCCTGGAGGGCCTCAGTGTCTGCAGGTTTAACTCCAGTCCTGGAGGGCCACAGTGTCTGTGGGTTTAACTCCAGTCCTGAAGGGCTGCAGTATCTGCAGGTTTAACTCCAGACCTGGAGGCCGCAGTGTCTGCAGGTTTAACTCCAGTCCTGGAGGGCTGCAGTGTCTGCAGTTTAACTCCAGACCTGGAGGCCACAGTGTCTGCAGGTTTAACTCCAGACCTGGAGGTCCACAGTGTCTGCAGGTTTAACTCCAGACCTGGAGGGCCTCAGTGTCTGCAGGTTTTTACTGCAGTCCTGGAGGGCTGCAGTATCTGCAGGTTTAACTCCAGACCTGGAGGGCCAAAGTGTCTGCAGGTTTAACTCCAGACCTGGAGGGCTGCAGTATGTCTGCAGGTTTAACTCCAGACCTGGAGGGCCGTGGTGTCTGCAGGTTTAACTCCAGACCTGGAGGGCCGCAGTGTCTGCAGGTTCAACTCCAGTCCTGGGGTCAAAGTGTCTGCGGGGGTTTAACTCCAGTTCCTGGAGGGTTGCAGTATCTGCGGGTTTAACTCCAGACCTGGAGGGCCACAGTGTCTGCAGGTTTAACTCCAGTCCTGGAGGGCCACAGTGTCTGCGGGTTTAACTGCAGTCCTGGAGGGTCACAGTGTCTGCAGCGTTTTATTCCAGACCTGGAGGCTGTAGTGTCTGCAGGTTTAACTCCAGACCTGGAGGGCCACAGTGTCTGCAGGTTTAACTCCAGTCCTGGAGGGTTGCAGTATCTGCGGGTTTAACTCCAGACCTGGAGGGCCGCAGTGTCTGCAGGTTTAACTCCAGTCCTGGAGGGCCACAGTGTCTGCGGGTTTAACTCCAGTCCTGGAGGGCCACAGTGTCTGCAGGTTTAACTCCAGTCCTGGAGGGCCACAGTGTCTGCAGGTTTAACTCCAGTCCTGAAGGGCTGCAGTATCTGCAGGTTTAACTCCAGACCTGGAGGCCGCAGTGTCTGCAGGTTTAACTCCAGTACCTGGAGGGCTGCAGTGTCTGCAGGGTTTAACACCAGTCCTGGAGGGCCACAGTGTCTGCAGGTTTAACTCCAGTCCTGGAGGGCTGCAGTATCTGCAGGTTTAACTCTAGACCTGGAGGGCCGCAGTGTCTGCAGGTTTAACGCCAGACCCTGAGGGCCGCAGTGTCTGCAGGTTTAACTCCAGACCTGGAGGGCCACAGTGTCTGCAGGTTTAACTCCAGTCCTGGAGGGCCACAGTGTCTGCAGGTTTAACTCCAGACCTGGAGGGCCCGCAGTGTCTGCAGGTTTAACTCCAGAACTGGAGGGCCACAGTGTCTGCAGGTTTTAACTCCAGTCCTGGAGGCTGCAGTGTCTGCAGGTTTAACTCCAGACCTGGAGGGCGAAAGTGTCTGCAGGTTTAACTCCAGACCTGGAGGGCTGCAGTGTCTGCAGGTTTAACTCCAGACCTGGAGGGCCGTGGTGTCTGCAGGTTTAACTCCAGACCTGGAGGGCTGCAGTGTCTGCAGGTTTAACTCCAGTCCTGGAGGGCCAAAGTGTCTGCAGGTTTAACTCCAGTCCTGGAGGGCCACAGTGTCTCTTGGGTTTAACTCCAGACCTGGAGGGCCGCCCAGTGTCTGCAGGTTTAACTCCAGACCTGGAGGGCTGGTGTCTGCAGGTTTAACTCCAGACCTGGAGGCCCGTAGTGTCTGCAGGTTTAACTCCAGACCTGGAGGTCCGCAGTGTCTGCAGGTTTAACTCCAGACCTGGAGGGCCGCAGTATCTGCAGGTTTTACTCCAGTCCTGGAGGGCTGCAGTGTCTGCAGGTTTAACTCCAGACCTGGAGGGCCAAAGTGTCTGCAGGATTAAATCCAGACCTGGAGGGCTGCAGTATCTGCTGGTTTAACTCCAGACCTGGAGGGCACAGTGTCTGCAGGTTTAACTCCAGACCTGGAGGGCTGCAGTGTCTGCATGTTTAACTCCAGACCTGGAGGGCTGCAGTGTCTGCAAGTTTAACTCCAGTCCTGGAGGGCCAAAGTGTCTCGGGTTTAACTCCAGACCTGGAGGGCACAGTGTCTGCAGGTTTAACTCCAGACCTGGAGGGCCGCAGTGTCTGCAGGTTTAACCCAGACCTGGAGGGCCCGTGGTGAATGCAGGTTTAACTCCAGACCTGGAGGTCCGCAGTGTCTGCAGGTTTAACTCCAGTCCTGGAGGGCCAAAGTGTCTGCAGGGGTTTAACTCCAGAGCTGGAGGGCACAGTGTCTCTGCAGGTTTAACTCCAGACCTGGAGGGCCATAGTGTCTGCATGTTTAACTCCAGACCTGGAGGGCTGCAGTGTCTGCAGGTTTAACCCAGACCTGGAGGCCCGTAGTGAATGCAGGTTTAACTCCAGACCTGGACCTGTCTGCAGGTTTAAATCCAGACCTGAAGGGTCGCAGTGTCTGCAGGTTTAACTCCAGTCCTGGAGGGCTGCAGTGTCTGCAGGTTTAACTCCAGACCTGGAGGGCCAAAAGTGTCTGCAGGTTTAACTCCAGACCTGGAGGGCTGCAGTGTCTCTTGAGGTTTAACTCCAGACCTGGAGGGCCACAGTGTCTGCAGGTTTAACTCCAGACCTGGAGGGCTGCAGTGTCTGCAGGTTTAACTCCAGTCCTGAGGGCCAAAGTGTCTCTGCAGGGTTTAACTCCAGTTCTGGAGGGGTTGCAGTATCTCTTGGTTTAACTCCAGACCTGGAGGGCCACAGTGTCTGCAGTTTTAACTCCAGTCCTGGAGGGCCACAGTGTCTGCAGGTTTAACTGCAGTCCTGGAGGGCACAGTGTCTGCGGGTTTTATTCCAGACCTGGAGGGCTGTAGTGTCTGCAGGTTTAACTCCAGACCTGGAGGGCCACAGTGTCTGCAGGGTTTAACTCCAGTCCTGGAGGCCACAGTATCTGCAGGGTTTAACTCCAGACCTGGAGGGCCACAGTGTCTGCAGGTTTAACTCCAGTCCTGGAGGGCCACAGTGTCTGCAGGTTTAACTCCAGACCTGGAGGGCCAAAGTGTCTGCAGGTTTAACTCCAGTCCTGGAGGGCTGCAGTGTCTGCAGGTTTAACTCCAGTCCTGGAGGGCCACAGTGTCTGCGGGTTTAACTCCAGTCCTGGAGGCTGCAGTAGCTGCAGGTTTTAACTCCAGACCTGGAGGGCTGCAGTGTCTGCAGGTTTAACTCCAGTCCTGGAGGGCCACAGTGTCTGCAGGTTTTAACTCCAGTCCTGGAGGGCCACAGTGTCTGCAGGTTTAACTCCAGTCCTGGAGGGCCACAGTGTCTGCAGGTTTAACTCCAGTCCTGGAGGGCCACAGTGTCTGCAGGTTTAACTCCAGTCCTGAAGGGTTGCAGTGTCTGCGGGTTTAACTCCAGACCTGGAGGGCCGCAGTGTCTGCAGGTTTAACTCCTGTCCTGGAGGGCCACAGTGTCTGCAGGTTTAACTCCAGACCTGGAGGGCCAAAGTGTCTGCAGGTTTAACTCCAGTTCTGGAGGGTTGCAGTATCTGCAGGTTTAACTCCAGACCTGGAGGCCACAGTGTCTGCAGGTTTAACTCCAGTCCTGGAGGGCCACAGTGTCTGCAGGTTTAACTCCAGTCCTGGAGGGCCACAGTGTCTCGCGGGTTCTAACTCCAGACCTGGAGGGCTGCAGTGTGTCTGCAGGTTTAACTCCAGACCTGGAGGGCCACAGTGTCTGCAGGTTTAACTCCAGTCCTGGAGGGCTGCAGTGTCGCAGGTTTAACACCAGACCTGGAGGGCCGCAGTGTCTGCAGGTTTAACTCCAGACCTGGAGGCCACAGTGTCTCAGGGTTTAACTCCAGTCCTGGAGGGCCACAGTGTCTGCAGGTTTAACTCCAGTCCTGGAGGGCCAAAGTGTCTGCAGGTTTAACTCCAGTCCTGGAGGGCCACAGTGTCTGCAGGTTTTAAATCCAGACCTGGAGGGCCTCAGTGTCTGCAGGTTTAACTCCAGTCCTGGAGGGCCACAGTGTCTGCAGGTTTAACTCCAGACCTGGAGGGCTGCAGTATCTGCAGGTTTAACTCCAGACCTGGAGGGCCACAGTGTCTGCAGGTTTAACTCCATTCCTGGAGGGCTGCAGTGTCTGCAGGTTTAACTCCAGACCTGGAGGGCCAAAGTGTCTGCAGGTTTAACTCCAGACCTGGAGGGCCGCAGTGTCTGCATGTTTTAACTCCAGACCTGGAGGGCTGCAGTGTCTGCAGGTTTAACTCCAGTCCTGGAGGGCCAAAGTGTCTGCAGGGTTTAACTCCAGACCTGGAGGCCACAGTGTCTGCAGGTTTAACTCCAGACCTGGAGGGCCATAGTGTCTGCAGGTTTAACTCCAGACCTGGAGGGCACTGCAGTGTCTGCAGGTTTAACTCCAGACCTGGAGGCCCGTGTGTCTGGAGGTTTGTCTGCAGGTTTAACCCAGACCTGGAGGGCCTCAGTGTCTGCAGGTTTTTACTGCAGTCCTGGAGGGCTGCAGTATCTGCAGGTTTAACTCCAGACCTGGAGGGCCAAAGTGTCTGCGGGTTTAACTCCAGACCTGGAGGGCTGCAGTATCTGCAGGTTTAACTCCAGACCTGGAGGGCCGCAGTGTCTGCAGGTTTAACTCCAGTCCTGGAGGGTCAAAGTGTCTGCGGGGGTTTAACTCCAGTTCTGGAGGGTTGCAGTATCTGCGGGTTTAACTCCAGACCTGGAGGGCCACAGTGTCTGCAGGTTTAACTCCAGTCCTGGAGGGCCACAGTGTCTGCAGGTTTAACTCCAGTCCTGGAGGGTCAGTGTCTCATTCCAGACCTGGAGGGCTGCAGTGTCTGCAGGTTTAACTCCAGACCTGGAGGGCCACAGTGTCTGCAGGGTTTAACTCCAGTCCTGGAGGGCTGCAGTATCTCTGCAGGTTTAACTCCAGACCTGGAGGGCCGCAGTGTCTGCAGGTTTAACTCCAGGCCTGGAGGGCCACAGTGTCTGCAGGTTTAACTCCAGTCCTGGAGGGCCACAGTGTCTGCAGGTTTAACTCCAGTCCTGGAGGCCCAGTGTCTGCGGGTTTAACTCCAGTCCTGGAGGGCTGCAGTATCTGCGGGTTTAACTCCAGACCTGGAGGCCGCAGTGTCTGCAGGTTTAACTCCAGTCCTGGAGGGCTGCAGTGTCTGCAGGTTTAACTCCAGTCCTGGAGGGCCACAGTGTCTGCGGGTTTAACTCCAGTCCTGGAGGGCTGCAGTATCTGCAGGTTTAACTCCAGACCTGGAGGGCCGTAGTGTCTGCAGGTTTAACTCCAGACCTGGAGGCTGCAGTGTCTGCAGGTTTAACTCCAGACCTGGAGGGCCACAGTGTCTCAGGTTTAACTCCAGTCCTGGAGGGCCACAGTGTCTGCAGGTTTAACTCCAGACCTGGAGGGCCGCAGTGTCTGCAGGTTTAACTCCAGACCTGGAGGGCCGCAGTGTCTGCAGGTTTTTAACTGCAGACCTGGAGGCCCAAAGTGTCTGCAGGTTTAACTCTGCATTCCTGGAGGGCTGCAGTGTCTGCAGGTTTAACTCCAGTCCTGGAGGGCCACAGTGTCTGGGGTTTAACTCCAGTCCTGGAGGGCCACAATGTCTGCAGGTTTAACTCCAGTCCTGGAGGGCCACAGTGTCTCTGCAGGTTTAACCAGGCCTGGAGGGCTGCAGTGTCTGCGGGTTTAACTCCAGTCCTGGAGGGCCTGTGTCTCTGCAGGTTTAACTCCAGACCTGGAGGGCCACAGTGTCTGCAGGTTTAACTCCAGTCCTGGAGGGCTGCAGTGTCTGCAGTTTAATTCCAGACCTGGAGGGCCAAAGTGTCTGCGGGTTTAACTCCAGTCCTGGAGGGCCACAGTGTCTGCAGGTTTAACTCCAGTCCTGGAGGGTTGCAGTGTCTGCAGGTTTAACTCCAGACCTGGAGGGCCACAGTGTCTGCAGGTTTAACTCCAGTCCGGGAGGCCTGGAGTCTGGAGGTTCAACTCCAGTCCAGGAGGGTCAAAGTCCTGGGGGTTTAACTCCAGTTCTGGAGGGCTGCAGTATCTGCGGGTTTAACTCCAGACCTGGAGGGCCACAGTGTCTGCAGGTTTAACTCTCCAGTCCTGGAGGGCCACAGTGTCTGCAGGTTTAACTGCAGTCCTGGAGGGCCAGTGTCTGCGAGTTTGATTCCAGACCTGGAGGGGCTGTAGTGTCTGCAGGTTTAACTCCAGACCTGGAGGGCCACAGTGTCTCTTGGGTTTAACTCCAGTCCTGAGGGCTGCAGTGTCTGCGGGTTTAACTCCAGACCTGGAGGGCCGCAGTGTCTGCAGGTTTAACTCCAGTCCTGGAGGGCCACAGTGTCTGCAGGTTTAACTCCAGTCCTGGAGGGCCACAGTGTCTGCAGGTTTAACTCCAGTCCTGGAGGGCCACAGTGTCTGCGGGTTTAACTCCAGTCCTGGAGGGCTGCAGTATCTGCGGGTTTAACTCCAGACCTGGAGGGCCGCAGTGTCTGCAGGTTTAACTCCAGTCCTGGAGGGCCACAGTGTCTCTGCAGGTTTAAAATCCAGTCCTGGAGGCCTGTCTGAGGTTTAACTCCAGTCCTGAAGGGCTGCAGTATCTGCGGTTTAACTCCAGACCTGGAGGGCCGCATTGTCTGCAGGTTTTAACTCCAATCCTGGAGGGCTGCAGTGTCTGCAGGTTTAACTCCAGTCCTGGGGGCCACAGTGTCTCGGGTTTTAACTCCAGTCCTGGAGGGGCTGCAGTAGTGTCTGTTGGTTTAACTCCAGACCTGGAGGGCCGCAGTGTCTGCAGGTTTAACTCCAGTCCTGGAGGGCCACAATGTCTGCAGGTTTAACTCCAGTCCTGGAGGGCCACAGTGTCTGCAGGTTTAACTCCAGTCCTGGAGGGCCAATGTCTGCAGGTTTAACTCCAGTCCTGGAGGGCTGCAGTGTCTGCAGGTTTAACTCCAGTCCTGGAGGGCCACAGTGTCTGCAGGTTTAACTCCAGTCCTGGAGGGCTGCAGTGTCTGCGGGTTTAACTCCAGACCTGGAGGGCCGCAGTGTCTGCAGGTTTAACTCCAGACCTGGAGGGCCGCAGTGTCTGCAGGTTTAACTCCAGTCCTGGAGGGCCACAGTGTCTGCAGGTTTAACTCCAGTCCTGGAGGGCTGCAGTATCTGCAGGTTTAACTCCAGTCCTGGAGGCTGCAGTATCTGCAGGTTTAACTCCAGACCTGGAGGGCCGCAGTGTCTGCAGGTTTAACTCCAGACCTGGAGGGCCACAGTGTCTGCAGGTTTAACTCCAGACCTGGAGGGCCAAAGTGTCTGCAGGTTTAACTCCAGACCTGGAGGGCTGCAGTGTCTGCGGGTTTAACTCCAGACCTGGAGGGCCAGTGTCTGCATGTTTAACTCCAGACCTGGAGGGCTGCAGTGTCTGCAGGTTTAACTCAGTCCTGGAGGGCCAAAGTGTCTGCAGGGTTTAACTCCAGACCTGGAGGCCACATTGTCTGCGGGTTTAACTCCAGACCTGGAGGGCCACAGTGTCTGCAGGTTTAACTCCAGACCTGGAGGGCCAAGTGTCTGCAGGTTTAACTCCAGACCTGGAGGCCCGTAGTGTCTGCAGGTTTAACGCCAGACCTGGAGGTCCGCAGTGTCTGCAGGTTTAACTCCAGACCTGGAGGGCCGCAGTGTCTGCAGGTTTAACTCCAGTCCTGGAGGGCCGCAGTATCTGCAGGTTTAACTCCAGACCTGGAGGGCCAAAGTGTCTGCGGGTTTAACTCCAGACCTGAAGGGCTGCAGTATCTGCGGGTTTAACTCTAGACCTGGAGGGCTGCAGTGTCTTCAGGTTTAACTCCAGACCTGGAGGGCCGCAGTGTCTGCAGGTTTAACTCCAGTCCTGGAGGGTCAGAGTGTCTCGGGGGTTTAACTCCTGTTCTGGAGGGTTGCAGTATCTGCGGGTTTAACTCCAGACCTGGAGGGCACAGTGTCTGCAGTTTTAACTCCAGTCCTGGAGGGCCACAGTGTCTGCAGGTTTAACTCCAGTCCTGGAGGGCCAAAGTGTCTGCGGGTTTTATTCCAGACCTGGAGGGCTGTCTGCAGGTTTAACTCCAGTCCTGGAGGGCCACAGTGTCTGCAGGTTTAACTCCAGTCCTGGAGGGCCACAGTGTCTGCGGGTTTAACTCCAGACCTGGAGGGCCGTAGCGTCTGCAGGATTAACTCCAGACCTGGAGGTCCGCAGTGTCTGCAGGCTTAACCCAGACCTGGAGGCCAAAGTGTCTGCGGGTTTAACTCCAGACCTGGAGGGCCACAGTGTCTGCAGGTTTAACTCCAGACCTGGAGGCCACAGTGTCTGCAGGTTTAACTCCAGTCCTGGAGGCCAAAGTGTCTGCAGGTTTAACTCCAGACCTGGAGGGCCAAAGTGTCTGCGGGTTTAAATCCAGACCTGGAGGCTGCAGTATCTGCGGGTTTAACTCCAGACCTGGAGGGCCACAGTGTCTGCAGTTTTAACTCCAGTCCTGGAGGGCCACAGTGTCTGCAGGTTTTACTCCAGTCCTGGAGGGCCACAGTGTCTGCAGGTTTAACTCCAGACCTGGAGGGCAAAGTGTCTGCAGGTTTAACCCCAGTCCTGGAGGGCTGCAGTGTCTGCAGGTTTAACTCCAGACCTGGAGGGCCACAGTGTCTGCTGGGGTTTAACTCCAGACCTGGAGGGCTGCAGTGTCTGCAGTTTTAACTCCAGTCCTGAAGGGCCACAATGTCTGCAGATTTAACTCCAAACCTGGAGGGCCGCAGTATCTGCAGGTTTAACTCCAGACCCGGAGGGCCAAAGTGTCTGCGGGTTTAACTCCAGTCCTGGAGGGCCACAGTGTCTGCAGGTTTAACTCCAGTCCTGGAGGGCCACAGTGTCTGCGGGTTTAACTCCAGTCCTGAAGGGCTGCAGTATCTGCGGGTTTAACTCCAGACCTGGAGGGCCGCAGTGTCTGCAGGTTTAACTCCAGTCCTGGATGGCCACAGTGTCTGCAGGTTTAAATCCAGTCCTGGAGGGCCACAGTGTCTGCGGGTTTAACTCCAGTCCTGAAGGGCTGCAGTATCTGCGGGTTTAACTCCAGACCTGGAGGGCCGCATTGTCTGCAGGTTTAACTCCAATCCTGGAGGGCTGCAGTGTCTGCGGGTTTAACTCCAGTCCTGGGGGGCCACAGTGTCTGCGGGTTTAACTCCAGTCCTGAAGGGCTGCAGTAGCTGTTGGTTTAACTCCAGACTTGGAGGGCCGCAGTGTCTGCAGGTTTAACTCCAGTCCTGGAGGGCCACAATGTCTGCGGGTTTAACTCCAGTCCTGGAGGGCCACAGTGTCTGCAGGTTTAACTCCAGTCCGGGTGGGCCACAATGTCTGCAGGTTTAACTACAGTCCTGGAGGGCCACAATGTCTGCGGGTTTAACTCCAGTCCTGGAGGGCCACAGTGTCTGCAGGTTTAACTCCAGTCCTGAAGTGTTGCAGTGTCTGCGCGTTTAACTCCAGTCCAGGAAGGCCGCAGTGTCTGCAGGTTTAACTGCAGACCTGGTGGGCCGCAGTGTCTGCAAGTTTAACTCCAGTCCAGGAGGGCCACAGTGTCTGCAGGTTTAACTCCAGTCCTCGAGGGCTGCAGTATCTGTGGGTTTAACTCCAGTCCTGAAGGGCTGCAGTATCTGCGGGTTTAACTCCAGACCTGGAGGGCCGCAGTGTCTGCAGGTTTAACTCCAGACCTGGAGGTCCGCAGTGTCTGCAGGTTTAACTCCAGACCTGGAGGGCCAAAGCGTCTGCGGGTTTAACTGCAGACCTGGAGGGCGGCAGTATCTGCGGGTTTAACTCCAGACTTGGAGGGTCGTAGTGTCTGCATGTTTAACTCCAGACCCGGAGGGCTGCAGTGTCTGCAGGTTTAACGACAGTCCTGGAGGACCAAAGTGTCTGCAGGTTTAACTCCAGAGCTGGAGGGCCACATTGTCTGCGGGTTTAACTCCAGACCCGGAGGGCAATAGTGTCTGCAGGTTTAACTCCAGACCTGGAGGGCCGCAGTGTCTGCAGGTTTAACCCAGACCTGGAGGCCCGTAGTGAATGCAGGTTTAATCCAGACCTGGAGGTCCGCAGTGTCTGCAGGTTTAACTCCAGACCTGGAGGGCCGCAGTGTCTGCAGGTTTTTACTCCAGTCCTGGAGGGCTGCAGTATCTGCAGGTTTAACTCCAGACCTACAGGGCCAAAGTGTGTGCGGGATTAACTCCAGACATGGAGGGCTGCAGTATGTGCGGGTTTAACTCTAGACCTGGAGGGCCGTAGTGTCTGCAGGTTTAACTCCAGACCTGGAGGGCCGCAGTGTCTGCAGGTTCAACTCCAGTCCTGGAGGGTCAAAATGTCTGCGGGGGTTTAACTCCTGTTCTGGAGGGTTGCAGTATCTGCGGGTTTAACTCCAGACCTGGAGGGCCACAGTGTCTGCAGTTTTAACTCCAGTCCTGGAGGGCCACAGTGTCTTCGGGTTTAACTGCAGTCCTGGAGGGTCACAGTGTCTGCGGGTTTTATTCCAGACCTGGAGGGCTGTAGTGTCTGCAGGTTTTACTCCAGACCTGGAGGGCCACAGTGTCTGCGGGATTTAACTCCAGTCCTGGAGGGTTGCAGTATCTGTGGGTTTAACTCCAGACCTGGAGGGCCGCAGTGTCTGCAGGTTTAACTCCAGTCCTGGAGGGCCACAGTGTCTGCGGGTTTAACTCCAGTCCTGGAGGGCCACAGTGTCTGCAGGTTTAACTCCAGTCCTGGAGGGCCACAGTGTCTGCGGGTTTAACTCCAGTCCTGAAGGGCTGCAGTATCTGCGGGTTTAACTCCAGACCTGGAGGGCCGCAGTGTCTGCAGGTTTAACTCCAGTCCTGGAGGGCTGCAGTGTCTGCGGGTTTAACTCCAGTCCTGGAGGGCCACAGTGTCTCTTGGGTTTAACTCCAGTCCTGGAGGGCTGCAGTGTCTGCGGGTTTAACTCCAGTCCTGAAGGGCTGCAGTATCTGCAGGTTTAACTCCAGACCTGGAGGGCTGCAGTGTCTGCAGGTTTAACTCCAGTCCTGGAGGGCTGCAGTGTCTGCAGGGTTTAACTCCAGTCCTGGGGGCCACAGTGTCTGCAGGTTTAACTCCAGTCCTGGAGGGCTGCAGTAGCTGCAGGTTTAACTCCAGACCTGGAGGCCCGCAGTGTCTGCAGGTTTAACTCCAGTCCTGGAGGGCCACAGTGTCTGCAGGGTTTAACTCCAGTCCTGGAGGGCCACAGTGTCTGCAGGTTTAACTCCAGACCTGGGTGGGCCACAGTGTCTGCAGGTTTAACTCCAGTCCTGGAGGCCGCAGTGTCTGCAGGTTTAACTCCAGACCTGGAGGGCCACAGTGTCTGCAGGTTTAACTCCAGTCCTGGAGGCCCAGTGTGTCTGCAGGTTTAACTCCAGACCTGGAGGGCCAGTGTCTGCAGGTTTAACTCCAGACCTGGAGGGCACGCAGTGTCTGCAGGTTTAACTCCAGTCCTGGAGGGCCACAGTGTCTGCAGGTTTAACTCCAGTCCTGGGGCTGCAGTCTCTGGGGTTTAACTCCAGTCCTGGAGGGGCTGCAGTGTCTCTTGGGTTTAACTCCAGACCTGGAGGGCTGCAGTGTCTGCAGGTTTAACTCCAGACCTGGAGGGCCGCAGTGTCTGCAGGTTTAACTCCAGACCTGGAGGGCCAAGTGTCTGCGGGTTTAACTCCAGACCTGGAGGGCTGCAGTATCTGCAGGTTTAACTCCAGACCTGGAGGGCCGTAGTGTCTGCATGTTTAACTCCAGACCTGGAGGGCTGCAGTGTCTGCAGGTTTAACTCCAGTCCTGGAGGGCCAAAGTGTCTGCAGGTTTAACTCCAGACCTGGAGGGCCACAGTGTCTGCAGGTTTTAACTCCAGACCTGGAGGGGCAATAGTGTCTGCAGGTTTAACTCCAGACCTGGAGGGCCAAAGTGTCTGCAGGTTTAACCCAGACCTGGAGGCCCAGTAGTGTCTGCAGGTTTAACTCCAGACCTGGAGGGCCACAGTGTCTGCAGGTTTAACTCCAGACCTGGAGGGCCAAAGTGTCTGCAGGTTTTAACTCCAGTCCTGGAGGGCTGCAGTATCTGCAGGTTTAACTCCAGACCTGGAGGGCCAAAGTGTCTGCGGGTTTAACTCCAGACCTGGAGGGCTGCAGTATCTGCGGGTTTAACTCCAGACCTGGAGGCCCAGTGTCTGCAGGTTTAACTCCCAGACCTGGAGGGCCAAAGTGTCTGCAGGTTTAACTCCAGTCCTGGAGGGCTGCAGTGTCTGCAGGGTTTAACTCCTGTTCCTGGAGGGCTGCAGTATCTGCAGGTTTAACTCCAGACCTGGAGGGCCACAGTGTCTGCAGGTTTAACTCCAGACCTGGAGGGCCACAGTGTCTGCAGGTTTAACTCCAGTCCTGGAGGCCAAAGTGTCTGCAGGTTTTATTCCAGACCTGGAGGGCCACAGTGTCTGCAGGTTTAACTCCAGTCCTGGAGGGCCACAGTGTCTGCAGGTTTAACTCCAGTCCTGGAGGGCCACAGTGTCTGCAGGTTTAACTCCAGACCTGGAGGGCCATAGTGTCTGCAGGTTTAACTCCAGACCTGGAGGGCCGTAGTGTCTGCAGGCTTAACTCCAGACCTGGAGGGCCGCAGTGTCTGCAGGTTTAACTCCAGACCTGAGGGCTGCAGTGTCTGCAGGTTTAACTCCAGACCTGGAGGGCTGCAGTGTCTGCAGGTTTAACTCCAGTCCTGGAGGGCTGCAGTGTCTGCAGGTTTAACTCCAGACCTGGAGGGCCAAAGTGTCTCACGGGTTTAACTCCAGACCTGGAGGGCTGCAGTATCTGCAGGTTTAACTCCAGACCTGGAGGGCCACAGTGTCTGCAGGTTTAACTCCCAGTCCTGGAGGGCCACAGTGTCTGCGGGTTTAACTCCAGTCCTGGAGGGCTGCAGTGTCTGCAGGTTTAACTCCAGACCTGGAGGGCGGTGTCTGCAGTTTTAACCCCAGTCCTGGAGGGCTGCAGTATCTGCAGGTTTAACTCCAGACCTGGAGGGCCAAAGTGTCTGCAGGGTTTAACTCCAGACCTGGAGGGCTGCAGTGTCTGCAGGTTTAACTCCAGTCCTGGGGCCACAATGTCTGCAGGTTTAACTCCAGACCTGGAGGGCAGGCAGGTTTAACTCCAGACCTGGAGGGCCAAAGTGTCTGCAGGTTTAACTCCAGTCCTGGAGGGCCACAGTGTCTGCAGGTTTAACTCCAGTCCTGGAGGGCCACAGTGTCTGCAGGTTTAACTCCAGTCCTGAAGGGCTGCAGTGTCTGCAGGTTTAACTCCAGACCTGGAGGGCCGCAGTGTCTGCAGGTTTAACTCCAGTCCTGGATGGCCACAGTGTCTGCAGGTTTAAATCCAGTCCTGGAGGGCCACAGTGTCTGCAGGTTTAACTCCAGTCCTGGAGGGCTGCAGTATCTGCAGGGTTTAACTCCAGACCTGGAGGGCCGCAGTGTCTGCAGGTTTAACTCCAATCCTGGAGGCTGCAGTGTCTGCAGGTTTTAACTCCAGTCCTGGAGGGCCACAGTGTCTGCAGGTTTAACTCCAGTCCTGGAGGGCTGCAGTAGCTGTTGGTTTAACTCCAGACTTGGAGGGCCGCAGTGTCTGCAGGTTTAACTCCAGTCCTGGAGGCCACAATGTCTGCGGGTTTAACTCCAGTCCTGGAGGGCCACAGTGTCTGCAGGGTTTAACTCCAGTCCTGGAGGGCCACAATGTCTGCAGGTTTAACTACAGTCCTGGAGGGCCACAATGTCTGGGGTTTAACTCCAGTCCTGGAGGGCCACAGTGTCTGCAGGTTTAACTCCAGTCCTGAAGTGCCACAGTGTCTGCAGGTTTAACTCCAGACCTGGAGGCTGCAGTGTCTGCAGGTTTAACTCCAGACCTGGAGGGCCGCAGTGTCTGCAAGTTTAACTCCAGTCCTGGAGGCCACAGTGTCTGCAGGTTTAACTCCAGTCCTGGAGGGCTGCAGTATCTGTGGGTTTAACTCCAGTCCTGAAGGGCTGCAGTATCTGCGGGTTTAACTCCAGACCTGGAGGGCCGCAGTGTCTGCAGGTTTAACTCCAGACCTGGAGGTCCGCAGTGTCTGCAGGTTTAACTCCAGACCTGGAGGCCAAAGTGTCTGCAGGTTTAACTGCAGACCTGGAGGGCGGCAGTATCTCCAGGTTTAACTCCATACCTGGAGGGCGTAGTGTCTGCAGGTTTTAACTCCAGACCTGGAGGGCTGCAGTGTCTGCAGGTTTAACTCCAGTCCTGGAGGGCCAAAGTGTCTGCAGGTTTAACTCCAGAGCTGGAGGGCCACATTGTCTCTGCAGGTTTAACTCCAGACCTGGAGGGCAATAGTGTCTGCAGGTTTAACTCCAGACCTGGAGGGCCGCAGTGTCTGCAGGTTTAACTCCAGACCTGGAGGCCCGCAGTGAATGCAGGTTTAATCCAGACCTGGAGGTCCGCAGTGTCTGCAGGTTTAACTCCAGACCTGGAGGGCCAGTGTCTGCAGGGTTTTACCCAGTCCTGGAGGGCTGCAGTATCTGCAGGTTTAACTCCAGACCTGGAGGGCCAAAGTGTGTGCGGGATTAACTCCAGACCTGGAGGGCTGCAGTATGTCTGGTTTAACTCCAGACCTGGAGGGCAAAGTGTCTGCAGGTTTAACTCCAGACCTGGAGGGCCAAAGTGTCTGCAGGTTTAACTCCAGTCCTGGAGGGCCAAAATGTCTCTGCGGGGTTTAACTCCTGTTTTAACTGGAGGGTTGCAGTGTCTGCAGGGTTTAACTCCAGACCTGGAGGGCCACAGTGTCTGCAGTTTTAACTCCAGTCCTGGAGGGCCACAGTGTCTTGGGTTTAACTGCAGTCCTGGAGGGTCACAGTATCTCAGGTTTTATTCCAGACCTGGAGGGCTGTAGTGTCTGCAGGTTTTACTCCAGACCTGGAGGGCCACAGTGTCTGCAGGTTTAACTCCAGTCCTGGAGGGGTTGCAGTGTCTGCAGGGTTTAACTCCAGACCTGGAGGGCCAGAGTGTCTGCAGGTTTAACTCCAGTCCTGGAGGGCCACAGTGTCTGCGGGTTTAACTCCAGTCCTGGAGGGCCACAGTGTCTGCAGGTTTAACTCCAGTCCTGGAGGGCCACAGTGTCTGCGGGTTTAACTCCAGTCCTGGAGGGCTGCAGTATCTGCGGGTTTAACTCCAGACCTGGAGGGCCGCAGTGTCTGCAGGTTTAACTCCAGTCCTGGAGGGCTGCAGTGTCTGCGGGTTTAACTCCAGTCCTGGAGGGCCACAGTGTCTGCGGGTTTAACTCCAGTCCTGAAGGGCTGCAGTATCTGCGGGTTTAACTCCAGACCTGGAGGGCCGCAGTGTCTGCAGGTTTAACTCCAGTCCTGGAGGGCCAAAGTGTCTGCGGGTTTAACTCCAGACCTGGAGGGCCACAGTGTCTGCAGGTTTAACTCCAGTCCTGGAGGGCCACAGTGTCTGCGGGTTTAACTCCTGTCCTCAAGGGCGGCAGTATCTGAGGGTTTAACTCCAGACCTGGAGGGCCGTAGTGTCTGCAGGTTTAACTCCAGACCTGGAGGGCCACAGTGTCTGCAGGTTTAACTCCAGTCCTGGAGGGCCAAAGTGTCTGTGGGTTTAACTCCAGACCTGGAGGAACACAGTGTCTGCGGGTTTAACTACAGACCCGGAGGGCATGAGCGTCTGCAGGATTAACTCCAGACCTGGAGGTCCAGGTGTCTGCAGGTTTAACTCCAGACCTGGAGGGCCGCAGTGTCTGCGGGTTTAACTCCAGACCTGGAGGGCCGCAGTGTCTGCAGGTTTAACTCCAGACCTGGAGGGCCGCAGTGTCTGCAGGTTTAACTCCAGTCCTGGAGGGCAAAGTGTCTGCAGGTTTCACTCCAGACCTGGAGGGCCAAAGTGTCTGGGTTTAAATCCAGACCTGGAGGGCTGCAGTGTCTCTTGGGTTTAACTCCAGACCTGGAGGGCCACAGTGTCTGCAGTTTTAACTCCAGTCCTGGAGGGCCACAGTGTCTGCGGGTTTTACTCCAGTCCTGGAGGGCCACAGTGTCTGCAGGTCTAACTCCAGACCTGGAGGGCCGCAGTGTCTGCAGTTTTAACCCCAGTCCTGGAGGGCTGCAGTATCTGCAGGTTTAACTCCAGACCAGGAGGGCCAAAGTGTCTGCGGGTTTAAATCCAGACCTGGAGGGCCGTAGTGTCTGCAGGTTTAACTCCAGACCTGGAGGGCTGCAGGGTCTGCAGGTTTAACTCCAGACCTGGAGGGCCAAACTGTCTGCGGGTTTACCTCCAATCCTGGAGGGCCACAGTGTCTGCAGGTTTAACTCCAGTCCTGGAGGGCTGCAGTATCTGCGGGTTTAACTCCAGACCTGGAGGGCCGCAGTGTCTGCAGTTTTAACTCCAGACCTGGAGGGCCACAGTGTCTGCGGGTTTAACTCCAGTCCTGGAGGGCCAAAGTGTCTGCGGGTTTAACTTCAGACCTGGAGCGCTGCAGTATCTGCGGGTTTAACTCCAGACCTGGAGGGCTGCAGTGTCTGCAGATTTAACTCCAGACCTTGAGGGCCAAAGTGTCTGCGGGTTTAACTCCAGACCTGGAGGGCTGCAGTATCTGCGGGTTTAACTCCAGACCTGGAGGGCTGCAGTGTCTGCAGTTTTAACTCCAGTCCTGAAGGGCCACAATGTCTGCAGGTTTAACTCCAAACCTGGAGGGCCGCAGTATCTGCAGGTTTAACTCCAGACCCGGAGGGCCAAAGTGTCTGCGGGTTTAACTCCAGTCCTGGAGGGCCACAGTGTCTGCAGGTTTAACTCCAGTCCTGGAGGGCCACAGTGTCTGCGGGTTTAACTCCAGTCCTGAAGGGCTGCAGTATCTGCGGGTATAACTCCAGACCTGGAGGGCCGCAGTGTCTGCAGGTTTAACTCCAGTCCTGGATGGCCACAGTGTCTGCAGGTTTAAATCCAGTCCTGGAGGGCCACAGTGTCTGCGGGTTTAACTCCAGTCCTGAAGGGCTGCAGTATCTGCGGGTTTAACTCCAGACCTGGAGGGCCGCAGTGTCTGCAGGTTTAACTCCAATCCTGGAGGGCTGCAGTGTCTGCAGGTTTAACTCCAGTCCTGGGGGGCCACAGTGTCTCTGGGGGTTTAACTCCAGTCCTGAAGGGCTGCAGTATCTGTTGGTTTAACTCCAGACCTGGAGGGCCACAGTGTCTGCAGGTTTAACTCCAGTCCTGGAGGGCCACAGTGTCTGCAGGTTTAACTCCAGTCCAGGAGGGCCACAGTGTCTGCAGGTTTAACTCCAGTCCTGGAGGGCCACAATGTCTGCAGGTTTAACTCCAGTCCTGGAGGGCCACAATGTCTGCGGGTTTAACTCCAGTCCTGGAGGGCCACAGTGTCTGCAGGTTTAACTCCAGTCCTGGAGTGTTGCAGTGTCTGCAGGTTTAACTCCAGACCAGGAAGGCCGCAGTGTCTGCAGGAATTTAACTGCAGACCTGGTGGGCTGCAGTGTCTGCAAGTTTAACTCCAGTCCTGGAGGGCCACAGTGTCTGCAGGTTTAACTCCAGTCCTGGGGCTGCAGTATCTGTGGGTTTAACTCCAGTCCTGAAGGGCTGCAGTATCTGCGGGTTTAACTCCAGACCTGGAGGGGGCTGCAGTGTCTGCAGGTTTAACTCCAGACCTGGAGGTCCTGCAGTGTCTGCAGGTTTAACTCCAGACCTGGAGGGCCAAAGCGTCTGGGTTTAACTGCAGACCTGGAGGGCCCGGGTGTATCTCTGGGTTTAACTCCAGACCTGGAGGGCGTGGTGTCTGCATGTTTAACTCCAGACCTGGAGGGCTGCAGTGTCTGCAGGTTTAACTCCAGTCCTGGAGGCCAAAGTGTCTGCAGGTTTAACTCCAGAGCTGGAGGGCCACATTGTCTGCGGGTTTAACTCCAGACCCGGAGGGCAATAGTGTCTGCAGGTTTAACTCCAGACCTGGAGGGCCGCAGTGTCTGCAGGTTTAACCCAGACCTGGAGGCCCACGAGTGAATGCAGGTTTAATCCAGACCTGGAGGTCCGCAGTGTCTGAGGTTTAACCCAGACCTGGAGGGCCGCAGTGTCTGCAGGTTTTTACTCCAGTCCTGGAGGCTGCAGTATCTGCAGGTTTAACTCCAGACCTGGAGGGCCAAAGTGTCTGCAGGTTTAACTCCAGACATGGAGGGCTGCAGTATCTGCGGGTTTAACTCTAGACCTGGAGGGGTCGTAGTGTCTGCAGGTTTAACTCCAGACCTGGAGGGCCGCAGTGTCTGCAGGTTCAACTCCAGTCCTGGAAGGTCAAAGTGTCTGCAGGGTTTAACTCCTGTTCTGGAGGGCCGCCACAGTATCTGCGGTTTAACTCCAGACCTGGAGGGCCACAGTGTCTGCAGTTTTAACTCCAGTCCTGGAGGCCACAGTGTCTTCAGGTTTAACTGCAGTCCTGGAGGGTCACAGTGTCTCTGCAGTTTTATTCCAGACCTGGAGGGCTGTAGTGTCTGCAGGTTTTACCCAGACCTGGAGGGCCACAGTGTCTGCGGGGTTTAACTCCAGTCCTGGAGGGTTGCAGTATCTGTGGGTTTAACTCCAGACCTGGAGGGCCGCAGTGTCTGCAGGTTTAACTCCAGTCCTGGAGGGCCACAGTGTCTGCGGGTTTAACTCCAGTCCTGGAGGGCCACAGTGTCTGCAGGTTTAACTCCAGTCCTGAGGGCCACAGTGTCTCTTGGGTTTAACTCCAGTCCTGGAGGGCTGCAGTGTCTGCAGGTTTAACTCCCCAGACCTGGAGGGCCAAAGTGTCTGCAGGTTTAACTCCAGTCCTGGAGGGCTGCAGTGTCTCGGGTTTAACTCCAGTCCTGGAGGGCCACAGTGTCTTGGGTTTAACTCCAGTCCTGGAGGGCTGCAGTGTCTGCAGGTTTAACTCCAGACCTGGAGGGCCACAGTGTCTGCAGGTTTAACTCCAGTCCTGAAGGGCCACAGTGCCTGCGGGTTTATCTCCAGTCCTGGAGGGCCACAGTGTCTGCAGGTATAACACCAGTCCTGGAGGGCCACAGTGTCTGCGGGTTTAACTCCTGTCCTCAAGGGCGGCAGTATCTGAGGGTTTAACTCCAGACCTGGAGTGCCGTAGTGTCTGCAGGTTTAACTCCAGACCTGGAGGGCCACAGTGTCTGCAGGTTTAACTCCAGTCCTGGAGGGCCAAAGTGTCTGTGGGTTTAACTCCAGACCTGGAGGAACACAGTGTCTGCGGGTTTAACTACAGACCCGGAGGGCCGTAGCGTCTGCAGGATTAACTCGAGACCTGGAGGTCCGCAGTGTCTGCAGGCTTAACCCAGACATGGAGGTCCGCAGTGTCTGCGGGTTTAACTCCAGACGTGGAGGTCCGCAGTGTCTGCAGGTTTAACTCCAGACCTGGAGGGCCGCAGTGTCTGCAGGTTTAACTCCAGTCCTGGAGGGCGGCGGTATCTGCAGGTTTCACTCCAGACCTGGAGGGCCAAAGTGTCTGCGGGTTTAAATCCAGACCTGGAGGGCTGCAGTATCTGCGGGTTTAACTCCAGACCTGGAGGGCCACAGTGTCTGCAGTTTTAACTCCAGTCCTGGAGGGCCACAGTGTCTCGCGGGTTTTACCCAGTCCTGGAGGGCTGCAGTGTCTGGCAGGTTTAACTCCAGAC
This sequence comes from Gymnothorax javanicus, assembly GCA_029692085.1. Taxonomy (NCBI): domain Eukaryota; kingdom Metazoa; phylum Chordata; class Actinopteri; order Anguilliformes; family Muraenidae; genus Gymnothorax; species Gymnothorax javanicus. The sequence continues at coordinate 17,310 of JAFJMP010000083.1, read as the reverse complement.
CTGGAGGGCTGCAGTGTCTGCAGTTTTAACCCCCAGTCCTGGAGGGCTGCAGTATCTGCAGGTTTAACCCAGACCAGGAGGGCCAAAGTGTCTACTTGGTTTTGCTCAGACCTGGAGGGCGCTGCAGTATCTGCGGGTTTAACTCCAGACCTGGAGGGGGCTGGGGTCTGCAGGTTTAACTCCAGACCTGGGAGGCCAAACTGTCTCTTGGGTTTAACTCCAGACCTGGAGGGGCCACAGTGTCTGCAGTATCTGCTGCAGTAACTGCTCTCCAGACCTGGAGGCCTGGGTCTGGCTTTAACTCCAGACCTGGAGGGCCTCAGTGTCTCAGGTTTTAACCCAGTCCTGGAGGGCAAAGTGTCTCGGGTTTAACTCCAGTCCTGGAGGGCCATAGTGTCTGTGGGTTTAACTCTGGGCTGCCTGGCCTGGAGGCCGTAGTGTCTGCAGGTTTAACTCCAGGCGTGGAGGGCCACAGTGTCTGCAGGTTTATCTCCAGTCTGGAGGCCTGATGTCTGCAGTATTTGCCCGGTCCTGGAGGCCCGTCGTGTCTGCAGGTTGCTCGGTCTGGAGGCTGCAGTATCTGCGGTTTAACTCCCAGTCCTGGAGGGCCGTAGTGTCTGCAGGTTTAACTCCAGACCTGGGAGGGCTGCAGTTTCTGCAGGTTTATCTCGAACCTGGAGGGCCAATGTGTCTGTGGGTTTAACTCCAGACCTGGAGAGAACACAGTATCTCTTGGGTTTAACTACAGACCCGGGAGGCAAGCTCTGGGTGTCTGGGAGTCCGCAGGTTTAACTCCCAGACCTGGAGGCCACTTGGTATCTGCAGGTTTAACTCCAGACCTGGAGGGGCAAAGTGTCTGCAGGTTTAACTCCAGGCCTGGAGGCCACAGTGTCTGCAGGTTTTAACTCCCAGTCCTGGAGGGCGGCGGTATCTGCAGGTTTCCTCCAGACCTGGAGGGGCGCGTGCTCTTGAGTTTAGCTCCAGACCTGGAGGGCTGCAGTAAGTGTCTCCGGACCTGGGTTCTGCAGTTTTAACTCAGACCTGGGGGGCCACAGTGTCTGCGGGTTTTACCTGGAGGCCTGCAGTGTCTGCAGGTTTTAACCAGACCTGGAGGGCCCAAAGTGTCTCTTGTTTTAACTCCAGTCCTGGTGGCTGCAGTATCTGCAGGTTTAACTCCCGGACCTGGAGGCCAAAGTGTCTGCAGGTTTTAACTCCAGACCTGGAGGGCGTAGTGTCTGCAGGTTTGCTCCAGACGGAGGGCTGGGGTCTGCAGGTTTAACTCCAGACCTGGAGGCCAAAGCTGTCTCTTGGGTTGCCTCCAATCCTGGAGGGCCACAGTGTCTGCAGGTTTTGCTCTCCAGTCCTGGAAGCACGGCCTTTCAGGTTTAACTCCAGACCTGGAGGGCACTGATGTCTGCAGTTTAACTCCAGACCTGGAGGCCACAGGTATCTCGCAGGTTTAACTCCAGTCACCGGAGGCCAAAGTGTCTGGTTTAGCAGACCTGGACGCTGCAGATCTAGGTTAACTCCAGACCTGGAGGGCTGCAGGTCTGCAGGTTTAACTCCAGACCTGGGGGGCCAAAGTGTTCATGGGTTTAACTCCAGACCTGGAGGGCTGCAGTTCGTGGGTTTAACTCCAGACCCGAGGGCTGCAGTGTCTGCAGTTTTAACTCCAGTCCTGAAGGCCAATGTCTGCCAGATTTAATCCAAACCTGGAGGCCGAAGATCTGCAGGTTTAACCCAGACCGGAGGGCCAAAGGGTTCCGTGGTTTAACTCCAGTCCTGAGGGCCACAGTGTCTGCAGGTTTTAACTCCAGTCCTGGAGGGCCAAGCGTCTCGTGGTTTAACTCCAGTCCTGAAGGGCTGCAGTATCTCGGGGTATAACTCCAGACCTGGAGGGCCCAGATTCTGCAGGTTAACTCCAGTCCTGGATGGCCACAGTGTCTGCAGGTTTAAATCAAGTCCTGGGGGCCACAGTGTCTGGGTTTAACCAGTCCTGAAGGGCTGCATTCATGGTTTAACCTAGACCTGGAGGGCGATTGTCTGCAGGTTTAACTCAATCCTGGAGGGCTGCAGTGCCTGCGGGTTTAACTCCAGTCCTGGGGGGCCACAGTGTTCAGGGTTTTAACTCCAGTCCTGAAGGGCTGCAATAGCTGTTGGTTAAACTCCAGACTTGGAGGCATGAGTGTCTGCAGGTTTAACTCCAGTCCTGGAGGGCCACAATGTCTGGGTTTAACTCCAGTCCTGGAGGGCCACAGTGTTCGCAGGTTTAACTCCAGTCCGGGTGGGCCACAATGTCTGCAGGTTTAACTACAGTCCTGGAGGGCCCAATGTTCGCGGGTTTCTCCAGTCCTGGAGGGCCACAGTGTTGCAGGTTTAACTCCAGTCCTGAAGTGTTGCAGTGTTCTGGCTTAACTCAGTCCAGGAAGGCCTGAGTGTTCGCAGGGTTTAATGCAGACCTGGGTGGGCCGCAGTGTCTGAAGTTTAACTCCAGTCAGGGGCCAGTGTCTGCAGGTTTAACTCCAGTCCTCGAGGGCTGCAATCTGTGGGTTTAACTCCAGTCCTGAAGGGCTGCAGTATCCTGCGGTCTAACTCCAGACCTGGAGGGCGCAGTGTCTGCGGTTTAACTCCGACCTGGAGTGCCCAGTGTCTGCAGGTTTAACTCCAGACCTGAGGGCCAAGGCTCTGGGTTTAACTGCAGACCTGGAGGCCAGAATCTGCGGTTTAACCCAGACTTGGAGGGTCGTAGTGTCTGCATGTTTAACTCCAGACCCGGAGGGCTGCAGTGTCTGCAGGTTTGACAGTCCTGGAGGACCAAAATGCTGCAGGTTTAACTCCAGGCTGGAGGGCCAATTGTTCTTGGTTTAACTCCCAGACCCGGGGCAAAGTGTCTGCAGGTTTAACTCCAGACCTGGAGGGCCGCAGTGTCTGCAGGTTTACCCGACCGGAGGCCCGAGTGAATGGGTTTAACCAGACCTGGGGTCCGGGGGTTCGCAGGTTTAACCTCCAGGTCTGGAGTTAAACCTGCAGACACTTTGGCCCTCCAGGTCTGGAGTTAAACCTGCAGACACTGCAGCCCTCCAGGTCTGGAGTTAAAACTGCAGACACTGCAGCCCTCCAGGTCTGGAGTTAAAACCTGCAGACACTTTGGCCCTCCAGGTCTGGAGTTAAACCTGCAGACACTGCGGCCCTCCAGGTCTGGAGTTAAACCTGCAGACACTGCAGCCCTCCAGGTCTGGAGTTAAACCCAGACACTTTGCAGCCCTCCAGGTCTGGAGTTAAACCTGCAGACACTGCAGCCCTCCAGGTCTGGAGTTAAACCTGCAGATACTGCAGCCCTCCAGGTCTGGAGTTAAACCTGCAGACACTTTGGCCTCCAGGTCTGGAGTTAAACCTGCAGACACTGCAGCCCTCCAGGTCTGGAGTTAAACCTGCAGACACTGCAGCCCTCCAGGTCTGGAGTTAAACCCCAGACACTGCAGCCCTCCAGGACTGGAGTTAAACCTGCAGACACTGTGGCCCTCCAGGTCTGGAGTTAAACCTGCAGACATACTGCAGCCCTCCAGGTCTGGAGTTAAACCTGCAGACACTGCGGCCCTCCAGGTCTGGAGTTAAACCTGCAGACACTGCTTGGCCCTCCAGGTCTGGAGTTAAACCTGCAGACACTGCGGCCCTCCAGGTCTGGAGTTAAACCTGCAGACACTGCGCCCTCCAGGTCTGGAGTTAAACCTGCAGACACTGCGGCCCTCCAGGTCTGGAGTTAAACCTGCAGACACTGCGGCCCTCCAGGTCTGGAGTTAAACCTGCAGACACTTGCGGCCCTCCAGGTCTGGAGTTAAACCTGCAGACACTGTGGCCTCCAGGTCTGGAGTTAAACCTGCAGACACTTGGCCCTCCAGGTCTGGAGTTAAACCTGCAGACACTGCAGCCCTCCAGGTCTGGAGTTAAACCCGCAGACAGTTTTGGCCCTCCAGGTCTGGAGTTAAACCCGCAGACACTTTGGCCCTCCAGGTCTGGAGTTAAACCTGCAGACACTGCAGCCCTCCAGGTCTGGAGTTAAACCTGCAGACACTGCAGCCCTCCAGGTCTGGAGTTAAACCTGCAGACACTGCAGCCCTCCAGGTCTGGGGTTAAACCCGCAGATACTGCAGCCCTCCAGGACTGGAGTTAAACCCGCAGACACTGTGGCCCTCCAGGACTGGAGTTAAACCCGCAGACACTGTGGCCCTCCAGGTCTGGAGTTAAACCTGCAGACACTGCGGCCCTCCAGGTCTGGAGTTAAACCCGCAGATACTGCAGCCCTCCAGGTCTGGAGTTAAACCTGCAGACACTGTGACCCTCCAGGTCTGGAGTTAAACCTGCAGACACTTTGGCCCTCCAGGTCTGGAGTTAAACCTGCAGACCCCTGCAGCCCTCCAGGTCTGGAGTTAAACCTGCAGACACTGCGGCCCTCCAGGTCTGGAGTTAAACCCGAAGACACTGCAGCCCTCCAGGTCTGGAGTTAAACCTGCAGACACTGCAGCCCTCCAGGACTGGAGTTAAACCTGCAGACACTGCAGCCCTCCAGGTCTGGAGTTAAACCTGCAGACACTGCGGCCCTCCAGGTCTGGAGTTAAACCTGCAGACACTTTGGCCCTCCAGGTCTGGAGTTAAACCTGCAGACACTTTGCCCTCCAGGACTGGAGTTTAAACCTGCAGTTAAACCTGCAGACACTCCAGCCCTCCAGGTCTGGAGTTAAACCTGCAGCAGACCACGGGCCTCCAGGTCTGGGTTAAACCTGCAGACACTGCGGCCCTCCAGGTCTGGAGTTAAACCTGCAGACACTACGGGCCTCCAGGTCTGGGTTAAACCTGCAGACACTGCGGCCCTCCAGGTCTGGAGTTAAACCCGCAGACACTTTGGCCCTCCAGGTCTGGAGTTAAACCTGCAGACACTGCGGCCCTCCAGGTCTGGAGTTAAACCTGCAGACACTGTGGCCCTCCAGGTCTGGAGTTAAACCTGCAGACACTTTGGCCCTCCAGGACTGGAGTTAAACCTGCAGACACTGCAGCCCTCCAGGTCTGGAGTTAAACCCGCAGATACTGCAGCCCTTCAGGTCTGGAGTTAAACCTGCAGACACTGCAGCCCTCCAGGTCTGGGGTTAAACCCGCAGATACTGCAGCCCTCCAGGACTGGAGTTAAACCTGCAGACACTGTGGCCCTCCAGGTCTGGAGTTAAACCTGCAGACACTGTGGCCCTCCAGGTCTGGATTTAAACCTGCAGACACTTTGGCCCTCCAGGTCTGGAGTTAAAAGATACTGCAGCCCTCCAGGTCTGGAGTTAAACCTGCAGACACTGCGGCCCTCCAGGTCTGGAGTTAAACCCGCAGACACTTTGGCCCCTCCAGGTCTGAAGTTAAACCTGCAGACCCTGCAGCCCTCCAGGTCTGGAGTTAAACCTGCAGACACTGCGGCCCTCCAGGTCTGGAGTTAAACCCGCAGATACTGCAGCCCTCCAGGACTGGAGTTAAACCCCGCAGACACTTTGGACCCTCCAGGACTGGAGTTAAACCCGCAGACACTTTGGCCCTCCAGGTCTGGAGTTAAACCTGCAGATACTGCGGCCCTCCAGGTCTGGAGTTAAACCTGCAGACACTGCGGACCTCCAGGTCTGGAGTTAAACCTGCAGACACTGCGGCCCTCCAGGTCTGGCGTTAAACCTGCAGACACTGCGGCCCTCCAGGTCTGGGTTAAACCTGCAGACACTTTGCCCTCCAGGTCTGGAGTTAAAACCCTGCAGACACCACGGGCCTCCAGGTCTGGGTTAAACCTGCAGACACTGCGGCCCTCCAGGTCTGGAGTTAAACCTGCAGACACTACGGCCCTCCAGGTCTGGAGTTAAACCTGCAGACACTGCAGCCCTCCAGGTCTGGAGTTAAACCCGCAGACACTGCAGCCCTCCAGGTCTGGAGTTAAACCTGCAGACACTTTGGCCCTCCAGGTCTGGAGTTAAACCTGCAGACACTGTGGCCTCCAGGTCTGGAGTTAAACCCTGCAGACACTTTGGCCCTCCAGGTCTGGAGTTAAACCTGCAGACACTGCAGCCCTCCAGGTCTGGAGTTAAACCTGCAGACACTTTGGCCCTCCAGGTCTGGAGTTAAACCCTGCAGACACTGCAGCCCTCCAGGTCTGGAGTTAAACCTGCAGACACTTTGGCCCTCCAGGTCTGGAGTTAAAACCTGCAGACACTGTGGCCCTCCAGGTCTGGAGTTAAACCTGCAGACACTGCGGCCCTCCAGGTCTGGGTTAAACCTGCAGACACTGCGACCCTCCAGGTCTGGAGTTAAACCTGCAGACACTGTGGCCCTCCAGGTCTGGAGTTAAACCTGCAGACACTGCAGCCCTCTCCAGGTCTGGAGTTAAACCTGCAGACACTACAGGCCCCTCCAGGTCTGGAGTTAAACCTGCAGACACTTTGGCCCTCCAGGTCTGGAGTTAAACCTGCAGACACTTTGGCCCTCCAGGTCTGGAGTTAAACCTGCAGACTTTGCTGCAGCCCTCCAGGTCTGGAGTTAAACCCGCAGATACTTTGGCCCTCCAGGTCTGGAGTTAAACCCTGCAGACACTTGGCCCTCCAGGTCTGGAGTTAAACCTGCAGACACTGCAGCCCTCCAGGTCTGGAGTTAAACCTGCAGACACTGTGGCCCTCCAGGTCTGGAGTTAAACCCTGCAGACACTTGGCCCTCCAGGACTGGAGTTAAACCTGCAGACACTTGGCCCTCCAGGTCTGGAGTTAAACCTGCAGATACTGCAGCCCTCCAGGTCTGGAGTTAAACCCGCAGACACTGTGGCCCTCCAGGTCTGGAGTTAAACCTGCAGACCCTGCAGCCCTCCAGGTCTGGAGTTAAACCCGCAGATACTGCAGCCCTCCAGGACTGGAGTTAAACCTGCAGACACTGTGGCCCTCCAGGACTGGAGTTAAACCCGCAGACACTTTGGCCCTCCAGGTCTGGAGTTAAACCTGCAGACACTGCAGCCCTCCAGGTCTGGAGTTAAACCTGCAGACACTGCGGCCCTCCAGGTCTGGAGTTAAACCCGCAGATACTGCAGCCCTCCAGGACTGGAGTTAAACCCCCGCAGACACATTGACCCTCCAGGACTGGAGTTAAACCCTGCAGACACTGCAGCCCTCCAGGTCTGGAGTTAAACCTGCAGACACTTTGGCCCTCCAGGTCTGGAGTTAAACCTGCAGACACTTTGGCCTCCAGGTCTGGAGTTAAACCTGCAGACACTGCGGCCCTCCAGGTCTGGGAGTTAAACCTGCAGACACTTGCAGCCCTCCAGGTCTGGAGTTAAACCTGCAGACACTGCAGCCCTCCAGGTCTGGGAGTTAAACCCGCGAGATACTGCGGCCCTCCAGGTCTGGAGTTAAACCTGCAGACACTGCAGCCCTCCAGACTGGAGTTAAACCTGCAGACACTGTGGCCCTCCAGGTCTGGAGTTAAACCTGCAGACACTGTGGCCCTCCAGGTCTGGAGTTAAACCTGCAGACACTGCAGCCCTCCAGGTCTGGAGTTAAACCTGCAGACACTGTGGCCCTCCAGGTCTGGAGTTAAACCCGCAGACAGTTTGGCCCTCCAGGTCTGGAGTTAAACCTGCAGACACTGCAGCCCTCCAGGTCTGGAGTTAAACCTGCAGACACTGGCCCTCCAGGTCTGGAGTTAAACCTGCAGACACTGCAGCCCTCCAGGTCTGGAGTTAAACCTGCAGACACTGTGGCCCTCCAGGTCTGGAGTTAAACCTGCAGACACTGTGGCCCTCCAGGACTGGAGTTAAACCTGCAGACACTTTGGCCCTCCAGGTCTGGAGTTAAACCTGCAGACACTGTGGCCCTCCAGGTCTGGAGTTAAACCTGCAGACACTGCGGCCCTCCAGGTCTGGAGTTAAACCTGCAGACACTGCGGCCCTCCAGGTCTGGAGTTAAACCCTGCAGACACTGTGGCCCTCCAGGACTGGAGTTAAACCTGCAGACACTTGGCCCTCCAGGTCTGGGTTAAACCTGCAGACACTGCAGCCCTCCAGGTCTGGAGTTAAACCTGCAGACACTTTGGCCCTCCAGGTCTGGAGTTAAAACCTCCAGGCAGTTAAACCTGTGACACCCTCCAGGTCTGGAGTTAAACCTGCAGACACTGCGGCCCTCCAGGTCTGGAGTTAAACCTGCAGACACTGCAGCCCTCCAGGTCTGGAGTTAAACCTGCAGACACTGTGGCCCTCCAGGTCTGGAGTTAAACCTGCAGACACTTGGCCCTCCAGGTCTGGAGTTAAACCTGCAGACACTACGGCCCTCCAGGTCTGGAGTTAAACCTGCAGACACTTGGCCCTCCAGGTCTGGAGTTAAACCTGCAGACACTTTGGCCCTCCAGGTCTGGGTTAAACCCAGAGACACTGCAGCCCTCCAGGTCTGGAGTTAAACCTGCAGACACTTTGGCCCTCCAGGTCTGGGGTTAAACCTGCAGACACTGCAGCCTCCAGGTCTGGAGTTAAACCCCTGAGACTGCACGGCCCTCCAGGACTGGAGTTAAACCTGCAGACACTGCAGGCCCTCCAGGACTGGAGTTAAACCTGCAGACACTGGCCCTCCAGGTCTGGGTTAAACCTGCAGACACTGCACTGCAGCCCTCCAGGTCTGGAGTTAAACCTGCAGACACCTGTGGCCCTCCAGGTCTGGAGTTAAACCTGCAGACACTACAGCCCTCCAGGTCTGGAGTTAAACCCGCAGACACTGTGGCCCTCCAGGACTGGAGTTAAACCCGCAGACGCTTTGGCCCTCCAGGACTGGAGTTAAACCTGCAGACACTGTGGCCCTCCAGGTCTGGAGTTAAACCTGCAGATACTGCAGCCCTCCAGGTCTGGAGTTAAACCTGCAGACACTTTGCCCTCCAGGTCTGGAGTTAAACCTGCAGACTTTGGCCCTCCAGGTCTGGAGTTAAACCTGCAGACACTGCGGCCCTCCAGGTCTGGAGTTAAACCTGCAGACACTGCAGCCCTCCAGGTCTGGAGTTAAACCTGCAGACACTTGGCCCTCCAGGTCTGGAGTTAAACCTGCAGACACTGCGGCCCTCCAGGTCTGGAGTTAAACCCGCAGATACTGCAGCCCTCCAGGTCTGGAGTTAAACCCGCAGACACTTTGGCCCTCCAGGTCTGGAGTTAAACCTGCAGACACTGCGGCCCTCCAGGTCTGGAGTTAAACCTGCAGACACTGCGGCCCTCCAGGTCTGGAGTTAAACCTGCAGACACTTTGGCCCTCCAGGTCTGGAGTTAAAACCTGCAGACACTTTGGCCCTCCAGGTCTGGAGTTAAACCTGCAGACACTTTGGCCCTCCAGGTCTGGAGTTAAACCTGCAGACACTGCGCCGGCCCTCCAGGTCTGGAGTTAAACCTGCAGACACTGCAGCCCTCCAGGACTGGAGTTAAAACCCAGACACTGGCCCTCCAGGTCTGGAGTTAAACCTGCAGACACTGCAGCCCTCCAGGTCTGGAGTTAAACCTGCAGACACTGCAGCCCTCCAGGTCTGGAGTTAAACCTGCAGACACTGTGGCCCTCCAGGTCTGGAGTTAAACCTGCAGACACTGCGGCCCTCCAGGTCTGGAGTTAAACCTGCAGACACTTTGGCCCCTCCAGGTCTGGAGTTAAACCTGCAGACACTGCAGCCCTCCAGGTCTGGAGTTAAACCCGCAGAGCCCTCAGGTCTGGAGTCACAGACACTTTGGCCCTCCAGGTCTGGAGTTAAACCTGCAGACAGTTTGGCCCTCCAGGACTGGAGTTAAACCTGCAGACACCCTCCAGGTCTGGAGTTAAACCTGCAGACACTGCGGCCCTCCAGGTCTGGGTTAAACCTGCAGACACTGCAGCCCTCCAGGACTGGAGTTAAACCCAGACACTGTGGCCCTCCAGGTCTGGAGTTAAACCTGCAGACAGGTCTGGAGTTAAACCCCCTGCCCCTCCAGGTCTGGAGTTAAAACCTGCAGACACTGCGGCCCTCCAGGACTGGAGTTAAACCTGCAGACACTGCAGCCCTCCAGGTCTGAGTTAAACCCAGAGATACTATGCCCCTCCAGGACTGGAGTTAAACCTGCAGACATTTTGACCCTCCAGGACTGGAGTTAAACCTGCAGACACTTTGGCCCTCCAGGTCTGGAGTTAAACCTGCAGACACTGCGGCCCTCCAGGTCTGGAGTCTGGACCTCCAGGTCTGGAGTTAAACCTGCAGACACTGCGGCCCTCCAGGTCTGGAGTTAAACCTGCAGACACTACAGCCCTCCAGGTCTGGAGTTAAACCTGCAGACACTGCGGCCCTCCAGGTCTGGAGTTAAACCTGCAGACACTTTGGCCCTCCAGGTCTGGAGTTAAACCTGCAGACACTGCAGCCCTCCAGGTCTGGAGTTAAACCCGCAGACACTTTGGCCTCCAGGTCTGGAGTTAAACCTGCAGACACTGTGGCCTCCAGGTCTGGAGTTAAACCTGCAGACACTGCGGCCCTCCAGGTCTGGGTTAAACCTGCAGACACTGCAGCCCTCCAGGTCTGGAGTTAAACCTGCAGACACTTGGCCCTCCAGGTCTGGAGTTAAACCTGCAGACACTGCAGCCCTCCAGGTCTGGAGTTAAACCTGCAGACACTGTGGCCCTCCAGGTCTGGAGTTAAACCTGCAGACACTGTGGCCCTCCAGGTCTGGAGTTAAACCTGCAGACACTGGCCCTCCAGGTCTGGAGTTAAACCTGCAGACACTGCAGCCCTCCAGGACTGGAGTTAAACCTGCAGAACACTGTGGCCTCCAGGTCTGGAGTTAAACCCGCAGACACTGTGCCCTCCAGGTCTGGAGTTAAACCTGCAGACACTGCGGGCCCTCCAGGTCTGGAGTTAAACCTGCAGACACTGCAGCCCTCCAGGTCTGGAGTTAAACCTGCAGACACTGTGGCCCTCCAGGTCTGGAGTTAAAACCTGCAGACACTTTGGCCCTCCAGGTCTGGAGTTAAACCTGCAGACACTGCGCCCTCCAGGTCTGGAGTTAAACCTGCAGACACTGCAGCCCTCCAGGACTGGAGTTAAACCTGCAGACACTTTGGCCCTCCAGGTCTGGAGTTAAACCTGCAGACACTGCAGCCCTCCAGGTCTGGAGTTAAACCTGCAGACACTGTGGCCCTCCAGGTCTGGAGTTAAACCTGCAGACACTGCGCCCTCCAGGTCTGGAGTTAAACCTGCAGACACTTTGCAGCCCTCCAGGACTGGAGTTAAACCTGCAGACACTTTGGCCCTCCAGGTCTGGAGTTAAACCTGCAGACACTGCAGCCCTCCAGGTCTGGAGTTAAACCTGCAGACACTGCAGCCCTCCAGGTCTGGGTTAAACCTGCAGACACTTGGCCCTCCAGGTCTGGAGTTAAACCTGCAGACACCTGGCCCTCCAGGTCTGGAGTTAAACCTGCAGACACTGCAGCCCTCCAGGTCTGGAGTTAAACCTGCAGACACTGCGGCCCTCCAGGTCTGGAGTTAAACCTGCAGACACTGCAGCCCTCCAGGTCTGGAGTTAAAACCTGCAGACACTGTGGCCCTCCAGGTCTGGAGTTAAACCTGCAGACACTTTGGACCCTCCAGGTCTGGAGTTAAACCTGCAGACACTGCAGCCCTCCAGGTCTGGAGTTAAAACCGCAGACACTGCAGCCCTCCAGGTCTGGAGTTAAGTTGAGACACTTTGGCCCTCCAGGTCTGGAGTTAAACCTGCAGACACTGCAGCCCTCCAGGTCTGGAGTTAAACCTGCAGACACTGCAGCCCTCCAGGTCTGGAGTTAAGCCCCGCAGACACTGCAGCCCTCCAGGTCTGGAGTTAAACCTGCAAACCTGGCCCTCCAGGTCTGGAGTTAAACCTGCAGACACCATGGCCCTCCAGGTCTGGAGTTAAACCCTGCAGACACTATGGCCCTCCAGGTCTGGAGTTAAACCTGCAGACACTTTGGCCCTCCAGGACTGGAGTTAAACCTCCAGGACTGGAGTTAAACCCTGAACAGTTTGGCCCTCCAGGTCTGGAGTTAAACCTGCAGACCCTGCAGCCCTCCAGGTCTGGAGTTAAACCTGCAGACACTTTGGCCCTCCAGGTCTGAGTTAAACCTGCAGATACTGCAGCCCTCCAGGTCTGGAGTTAAACCTGAGACACTTTGGCCCTCCAGGTCTGGAGTTAAACCTGCAGACACTGCGGCCCTCCAGGTCTGGAGTTAAACCTGCAGACACTGCGGCCCTCCAGGTCTGGAGTTAAACCTGCAGACACTACGGCCCTCCAGGTCTGGAGTTAAACCTGCAGACACTGTGGCCCTCCAGGTCTGGAGTTAAACCTGCAGACACTTGGCCCTCCAGGTCTGGAGTTAAACCTGCAGACACTCCAGGTCTGGAGTCAAACCCGCAGACACTTTGGCCCCTCCAGGTCTGGAGTTAAACCTGCAGACACTGCGGCCCTCCAGGTCTGGGTTAAACCTGCAGACACTGCAGGCCTCCAGGTCTGGAGTTAAAAGACACTTTGGCCCTCCAGGTCTGGAGTTAAACCTGCAGACACTGTGGCCCTCCAGGTCTGGAGTTAAACCTGCAGACACTGTGGCCCTCCAGGTCTGGGAGTTAAAACCCGCAGACACTGCAGCCCTCCAGGTCTGGAGTTAAACCCGCAGACACTGTGGCCCTCCAGGTCTGGAGTTAAACCCGCAGACACTTTGGCCCTCCAGGTCTGGAGTTAAACCTGCAGACACTTTGGCCCTCCAGGACTGGAGTTAAACCTGCAGACACTACGGCCCTCCAGGTCTGGAGTTAAACCTGCAGACCCTGCAGCCCCTCCAGGTCTGGGAGTTAAACCTGCAGAGGACTGGAGTTAAACCCCTCCATTGCATCCCTGGACTGGTTAAACCTGCAGACTGGGCCCTCCAGGTCTGGAGTTAAACCTGCAGAGCCCTCCAGGTCTGGAGTTAAACCTGCAGACACTGCGGCCCTCCAGGTCTGGGTTAAACCTGCAGACACTGTGGCCCTCCAGGTCTGGAGTTAAACCTGCAGGACTGAGTTAACTGCAGGCCTCCAGGTCTGGAGTTAAACCAGCAGACACAGCCCTCCAGGTCTGGAGTTAAACCTGCAGACACTGGCCCTCCAGGTCTGGAGTTAACCTGCAGACACTGGCCCTCCAGGTCTGGAGTTAAACCTGCAGATTGGCCCTCCAGGTCTGGAGTTAAACCTGCAGACACTTTGGCCCTCCAGGTCTGGAGGTGCAACACTGGCCCTCCAGGTCTGGAGTTAAACCCAGACACTGCAGACACCCCTCCAGGTCTGGAGTTAAACCCGCGAGACACTTTGGCCCTCCAGGTCTGGAGTTAAACCTGCAGACACTGCGGCCCTCCAGGTCTGGAGTTAAACCTGCAACACTGCAGCCCTCCAGGTCTGGAGTTAAACCTGCAGACACTTTGCCCTCCAGGTCTGGAGTTAAACCTGCAGACACTGTGGCCCCTCCAGGTCTGAGAAACCTGCAGACACTGCAGCCCTCCAGGTCTGGAGTTAAACCTGCAGACACTTTGGCCCTCAGGTCTGGAGTTAAACCTGCAGACACTTTGCAGCCCCTCCAGGTCTGGAGTTAAACCTGCAGACACTGCAGCCCTCCAGGTCTGGAGTTAAACCTGCAGACACTTTGGCCCTCCAGGTCTGGAGTTAAACCCTGCAGACACTGTGGCCTCCAGGTCTGGAGTTAAACCTGCAGACACTCGTGGGCCCTCCAGGTCTGGAGTTAAACCTGAAGACAGACCCTCCAGGTCTGGAGCCCAGATCCAGGTCTGGAGTTAAACCTGCAGACACTTTGGCCCCCTCCAGGTCTGGAGTTAAACCTGCAGACACTTTGGCCCTCCAGGTCTGGAGTTAAACCTGCAGACACTTTGGCCCTCCAGGTCTGGAGTTAAAACCTGCAGACACTTTGGCCCTCCAGGTCTGGAGTTAAACCTGCAGACACTGCGGCCCTCCAGGTCTGGAGTTAAACCTGCAGACACTGCGACCCCTCCAGGTCTGGAGTTAAACCTGCAGACACTGCAGGCCCTCCAGGTCTGGAGTTAAACCTGCAGACACCTGTGGCCCTCCAGGTCTGGAGTTAAACCTGCAGACACTATGGCCCTCCAGGTCTGGAGTTAAACCTGCAGACACTTTGGCCCTCCAGGACTGGAGTTAAACCTGCAGACACTGCAGCCCTCCAGGTCTGGAGTTAAACCTGCAGACACTTTGCAGCCCTCCAGGTCTGGAGTTAAACCTGCAGACACTTTGGCCCTCCAGGTCTGGAGTTAAACCTGCAGACACTGCAGCCCTCCAGGTCTGGAGTTAAACCTGCAGACACTGCGGCCCTCCAGGTCTGGAGTTAAACCTGCAGACACTTGGCCCTCCAGGTCTGGAGTTAAACCTAGGTCTGGAGACACTTTGCCCTCCAGGACTGGAGTTAAACCTGCAGACACTGCGGCCCTCCAGGTCTGGAGTTAAACCTGCAGACACTGCAGCCCTCCAGGTCTGGAGTTAAACCTGCAGACACTTGGCCCTCCAGGTCTGGAGTTAAACCTGCAGACACACTGGCCCCCTCCAGGTCTGGAGTTAAACCTGCAGATACTGCGGCCCTCCAGGTCTGGAGTTAAACCAGCAGACACTGTGGCCCACAGGACTGGCCTAAACCAGGACACTTTGGCTCCAGGTCTGGAGTTAAACCTGCAGACCCTGGCCCTCCAGGTCTGGAGTTAAACCTGCAGACACTGCGGCCCCTCCAGGTCTGGAGTTAAACCTGCAGAACCTGTGGCCCTCCAGGTCTGGAGCAGCCCTCCAGACACTGGAGCCTCCAGGTCTGGAGTTAAACCTGCCAAGACACTGCAGCCCTCCAGGACTGGAGTTAAACCTGCAGACACTGTGCCCTCCAGGTCTGGAGTTAAACCTGCAGATACTGCAGCCCTCCAGGTCTGGAGTTAAACCCCTGCAGGGCCTGCACCCTCCAGGACTGGAGTTAAACCTGCAGACACTGCGGCCCTCCAGGTCTGGAGTTAAACCTGAGATACTGGCCCTCCAGGTCTGGAGTTAAACCTGCAGACACTTTGGCCCTCCAGTCTGGAGTTAAACCTGCAGACACTGCGGCCCTCAGGTCTGGAGTTAAACCGCAGATACACTTTAAACCAGCCCTCCAGGACTGGAGTTAAACCCTGTTTGGACACTTGAGTTAAACCTGCTCCAGGCCCTCAGGGAGTTAAACACTGTGGCCCTCCAGGTCTGGAGCTAAACCTGCACCTCAGGTCCAGGTCTGGAGTTAAACCCTGCAACTGCAGCCCTCCAGGTCAGTTAAACCTGCAGACACTTTGGCCCTCCAGGTCTGGAGTTAAACCTGCAGACACTGCAGCCCTCCAGGTCTGGAGTTAAAACCGCAGACACTGCAGCCCTCCAGGTCTGGAGTTAAACCTGCAGACACTCACGGGCCTCCAGGTCTGGAGTTAAAACCCAGACACCACGGCCCTCCAGGTCTGGAGTTAAACCTGCAGACACTGCAGCCCTCCAGGTCTGGTTAGTTAAACCTCCAGGTCTGGAGTTAAACCTGCAGACACTGGCCCTCCAGGTCTGGAGTTAAACCTGCAGACCCTGCAGCCCTCCAGGTCTGGAGTTAAACCCGCAGACACTGTGGCCCTCCAGGACTGGAGTTAAAACCGCAGACACACTTTGGCCCTCCAGGTCTGGAGTTAAACCTGCAGACACTGCAGCCCTCCAGGACTGGAGTTAAACCTGCAGACACTGTGGCCCTCCAGGTCTGGAGTTAAACTGCAGACAGTTTGGCCCTCCAGGTCTGGAGTTAAACCTGCAGGCCCTGCAGCCCTCCAGGTCTGGGGTTAACCTGCAGACACTGCGGCCCTCCAGGTCTGGAGTTAAACCCCTGCAGACACTGCAGCCCTCCAGGACTGGAGTTAAACCCCCAGACACTGCAGCCCTCCAGGACTGGAGTTAAAACCTGCAGACACTGTGGCCCTCCAGGTCTGGGTTAAACCTGCAGACACTGTGGGCCTCCAGGTCTGGGTTAAAACCTGCGACACTGCGGCCCTCCAGGTCTGGAGTTAAACCTGCAGACACTTTGGCCCTCCAGGTCTGGAGTTAAACCTGCAGATACTGCAGCCCTCCAGGTCTGGAGTTAAATTCGCAGACACTGCAGCCCTCCAGGTCTGGAGTTAAACCTGCAGACAGTTTGGCCCTCCAGGTCTGGAGTTAAACCTGCAGACACTGCAGCCCTCCAGGTCTGGAGTTAAACCTGCAGACACTGCAGCCCTCCAGGTCTGGAGTTAAACCTGCAGACACTGCGGCCCTCCAGCTCTGGAGTTAAACCCGCAGATACTGCAGCCCTCCAGGACTGGAGTTAAACCCCCGCAGACACTTTGCAGCCCTCCAGGACTGGAGTTAAACCTGCAGACACTTGGCCCTCCAGGTCTGGAGTTAAACCCTGCAGATACTGCAGCCCTCCAGGTCTGGGGTTAAACCTGCAGACACTGCAGCCCTCCAGGACTGGAGTTAAACCTGCAGACACTTTGGCCCTCCAGGACTGGAGTTAAACCTGCAGACAGTGCAGCCCTCCAGGTCTGGAGTTAAACCTGCAGACACTGTGGCCCTCCAGGTCTGGAGTTTTAAACCTGCAGAAACTGCGGCCCTCCAGGTCTGGAGTTAAACCCTGCAGACACTGCAGCCCTCCAGGACTGGAGTTAAACCCTGCAGACACTGTGGCCTCCAGGACTGGAGTTAAACCTGCAGACACTCGGCCCTCCAGGTCTGGAGTTAAACCTGCAGACAGGACTGGAGTTAAACCCTGTGGCCCTCCAGGTCTGGGTTAAACCTGCAGACACTGCGGCCCTCCAGGTCTGGAGTTAAACCTGCAGACACTGCAGCCCTCCAGGTCTGGGTGAAACCTGCAGACACTGCGACCCTCCAGGTCTGGAGTTAAACCTGCAGACACACATCCCTCCAGGTCTGGAGTTAAACCTGCAGACACTTCGGCCCTCCAGGACTGGAGTTAAACCCTGAACACTCGGCCCTCCAGGTCTGGCATCAAACCATGAGACACTTTGACCCTCCAGGACTGGAGTTAAACCTGAAAGACACTGCATGGCCCTCCAGGTCTGGAGTTAAACCTGCAGATACTTTGACTGCCTCAGTCTGAACTAAAGCCCCGCTTAAGTGCCTCCAGGTCTGGAGTTAAACCTGAGACACTAGCCCTCCAGTCTGGAGTAACCGCAGACCAGATGCCCTCCAGGGTACTGCAGC